>JAPDOI010000021.1:0-125000 GCA_029168955.1 Aplectana chamaeleonis
GCGAGAATTCTGGTTGTGCTGTTATCTCGCGCTATTGTACGCGTGGACTGCGGGGAATATGATGTTATCCTGTAATCGTCGTTGCGCTGCCGGGTGGTGGCAATAGCTATCAGTTCCTCGATTATGCGGTTAGCGCGTTCTACTTGTCCGTTAAGCTTTCATGGTGGTATGGGGTGCTGGTTTTGTGTTGAATATTGAGATTTTTCTCAGAGTTTGCTGGAACACATTGTCACCATATAATTTTGTCCCTTGGTCGGTGACCAGAGAGGTTTGGTGGGCCAAAACGAGATATGAATCTGTTTACGAAAGGTTGTGTTAGTGTTGTTACTGGATTTTTTTGGTCGGGTATAGGTTCTTGCAACAACATATTTGGGAGAATGCGTCCACAAAAAACTATGATGAATTTATTACTGTTGGAGGGTCATTGGCAAGGGGCCAATTATGTCTGGAGTGGACTCTTTCCCATGGGCGTAAGTAGGCGGTTGTAGTGGGTGTAATTCATCTGTTCTGTACGAGTGAGGATCTTTTTCTGCATTTGGCATTTGCTGCACTTAAGGTGATTAAAAATCTCGAACATCTTGTAGCATATTGTTCCAAATTGCACTTTTGCTACAGCGTTGTTCTGGTTGCCTTTGGATACCTAGGTGAGTTGCTGGGATTCCTCATCTGCGAATTGTGTATTTTTTGATATAAGGTTGAATTTTAGTTTTGAGTTTTCAGGAGTATTATTACTGATCTTGGTGTAATTTTACTGAATTTTGTACAAGTACGTCATCCATGAGGATGTAGTCAGACAACTCCGGGGTTTTACGATTTTCTTTCAATTCTCTCTTGTGGGTCGCGATCCAGGTGCAGTTGTTTTGTTCCTGTCGCACCTTTTAGCTGGAATTGAGTTTCCTCCGGAGCGGTCATTGTGGTTGATCGCGTTGACTTGCGGCAGATACCTGGACATGCGTCGCATACAGTATTTTTCTTTCCCGGGCGGTAGGTGATGTCGAGTATCAAACCTTTGCAGGACTTATTTGATATTTCCTGCTAAACGTCCTGTGAGATCCCGCTCTGTGCACAGAGCTTTAGGGTGCGTGGTCCAGATGATGGTAGTTTTTGCGCCATCAACATGTATGGTCTGAATTTTGAGCTGCGAAAATCCAGACCAAGCGCTTCCAACTCTATCGCTGGGTATCGAGATTCTTGGCTGTTGAGGGTGCGGGCTGGCGTATGCTATAACTTTGGTGCAAATTGTTTTGTTCTTGTTTTAGTACGCCGGCTACGCCTTTTCCCGAGCGCCGTCCGTTCTGATTTATGAAAGGTTTTCCCAATCTTTGGGGCGACCAAGATTGGTGCAGAAGTCAAAGCTTGTTTGAGTGTTGATACTGAGTTGTCGCAGTCAGAGGTCCATACGTGAAATGAAGTGTCCTTTTTGGTTAGGTTTGTGAGGGATGCAGCGATTTGAGCAAAGTTGTGATAAAACGTCGAAAAAGAACACATGCCTAGGGAAGGCTTTCTAGCTTGTTACTGCTTTAGGGTAGGGTAATTGTCTATTGCTTTTGTCTTGTCTGGGTTCGGCTGTATGCCTTCTTTGCTTAGGAACAAAATCCGCAAAAATTGATCTGATCGCGCGCGAACTCAGCATTTTGACGCTTTTTAACTTCATACCTGTGGACTCAATTTTCCTGAGTACTTCATTTATATCCCACAGATGTTCTTGGGGAGTTTCTGGAAGTAACGTATAAGATCGTCAACATAAATGAATACCTGGGCGCTTAATTGCTTTTTTAATTGGTCCATGATTCGTTGAAGGTTGCAGGTGCCCTTTTAGACCCATTGGCATGCGAATGTATTCGAAGGCTCCCCAGTGAAGCAAGCAAACGCAGTTCTTTCGCAATGGGATTTCCTTTCCCAAGGGAATTTGATGAAAACCCTGTTGGAAGTCTAAAGAAGAGTAGAGGCACTCTGTTGGCGCATAAATCTATAATGTCCTGGATATATTTGGCAGAAATTGACTGTTGCGGCTTGGTGATGGCATTTAGTCCTCGAAAGTCAATTGTGAATCGCCAACTGTTCATATCGCGTTTTTTGACTAGCATTATTGGCGCGCAGAATGGGTGAAGAAGATTCGCGTATGATGCGGCTCTTCCAACATTTGCGTAATTTAGTTTTTCTATTTCTTAGTCTCTTTCGAGTGGGACTCTATAGATTTTGCGTGATGGTATTGGCGGCGTTTTTCCATGCAAGGTCTATTCTGTGGCGTATTGGGTCCGTTATAATTACCCAGATGTCCGTCTGATTCCTGACGCCGAAGGCGGCGCTGTGCGCTCTTATGATATTGCGTAATTGGTCTTTGTGTTCGTAGGAGAGTGCGGATTTGGATAACCTAACGGTTCTCGCGATGTCTGGCGTCCATTGTTTGATTTGGGAAGTGTGGAATGTTGTCCTCACCCCAGTTGGCTTTGGGTGGAACTGTAAATTGGTTTTCGACTTGGTGCACCGCAGATATTTGTTCGGTAGGTTGCAATGTGGGCGAGGCGTTAGCGATATTCATATATTTTGTATAACTTAACGGTGGTGTTTGAAGGGTTAACAATGAGTATCAAACAATTCCCATTTTGGTAGGGTTCTACCAAACAGCGACCTACCATGTAGAAAGAATCGGAGGGTCGGTGGTTATCCTCTTATAAGGAAAGATGTTGAATTTGCCAGAGAAAATTTCTGGGGATGTATGCTCGTACCAAATTTCTTTGCCCGTCTCGCCTGGGTCGAGACATACTGTTTCCTTTATCCTTTACCTGGTAGACTGTTTGGGCTTGGTTGAGTTACATCGTTCACCCTGAATGGTTCTGTGGGTTTCCTGACCTATGGTTAACTTGATTATTGTGTAGATCGAAAGTTACGCTTAGGGCCTTTGCTTCATATTGGAGATGACGGATAAAATCTGATCCCAGGTAAGCGACGGGGGCAGGGCAGTCTGAATCTGCTGAAACGTGGAAAGAGTGGTTAGTGAAGGTGTGATCCCACTCTGACGGTGGGTTGGATTTCTTCCCTGAGCAGGTTGGGACTGGTACTGCCGTTTGCTGCCTTTGCTGGGATGTTTGGGGACTTTTCCACATGTGATAGAAAATATTCAAGGATTTCTGCCACTGAGATTTTCATATGGCACGATATTGATGCTCCACCATCTAACAGTGCTACAATAGGAGTTTGGTTGATAAGCAAATTTGGATGTAGGGAAGGGAATAATTGAAAGTGAAATTTATTGGATGAGGAGAGAGCATAAACTCTAGTAGTACATAGGTAGTGTTCTTCTCCCAATTCCTCAAGGCTGGGCGCTGGTGGGGTCCGGGCTATCATGAGCGTTGATTTGGCGTTTGCCCCTTTTAGTTATAGACCCTACTAACGCCAAGTTGCGGTGGTTTCAGCTGTTGTTTGAATGCAGCAAAATTTACAGGTAGCAAATACAAGCAAAAATGGTGGATATGGCGGTGATTATTGAGGTATAACGGTCCAGAGAATCTAGTGAAAGTGATGGACCATTTGATAGGATTCTACGTTGTTTGAAAGCTTTTGGTGGTGGCGTCGTAAACTGACTTTCACTGATTTGGTCATTGATGTGCCTGCCTTTTGGAGATGGTAAAAGTATCCTCTAATATGCGCCTCTTTGTGAAGTCGTTTTTGAAGCATTTCATTCTCCTGCAGAAGGAGCTGCAATTGAAGGAACGCTGAGTGTCCGAAAAATCTTGTTAAACAGTGTGTTATGGTAGAAATTGGGAGGTTTGAAAATGTGGGGTTTTGAGTGAATGTTGGATACAATGTTGGGAAAGAGATAGTTGTTGAGGAGATGCAGTGAATTTAAGTTTTGTGTATGGACATTCTGTTTGTGGTGATGTTTGAATGAGATCTTTTTGGATCCCGGTATTGCAAAAAATATTTGGTCCTCTATTGAAACGGGTGTTAGACTGAAGCATGTTCCATTTATATTATGATCCTCGAAGATTTGAATTGGCTGTCCTGATGGTTACTACACTCTCTGCAATCTAGCAGATTTTCGTCTTCCAGTTTAGCCAAGTTATGTCCGTCCTGTCTAATAGCAGCCTGGCTACCCAGGTGGGGCCGATTTGGAGCCATTGACCTGGATTCTTTGGTTGTTAAGATACTCGTCGAAAACATATGTTATTGAAATACTTCGTTGGCTGGAATTTTGATGCCAAAACTCGGTAATATGTTTTCTGTCTCAATGGAGCAGTGGTAGTTGGGTCTGTTTCGGATAGTGGGTAGATAGGATACAGGTGTTGGCGGCGGCAAATCCTTTGAGTCTCGGAAAATGGTCTTTTGGTGGAATTGGCGGTTGAGTGGAATTGGATTGAATCCCACCCTTGCCAAATTCCTGGCTGAGGATAGTCGTCGAAGATGCTCAGTGAACCCTTTTGAGGTCTCGAAATATTGTGGACCTGCATGTAATTCAGAGGTCTATGATTTTGGATGGTTTCCTAGTTGAGAGAGTTGGCGGTATCTGTATTCACAGAAGCGAATGGTGCGCAACAGACTCGTCCTGGGTTCTCATCGTCATAGAATTGATTGCGCGGGAAGTCTTTGGGTTTGTGGATGTTCTGTTGATGATGAAATTTAGAATACGAGAGTCCTTGATTGGGTTTGTACCAAAAGGAGGTATTTTTTTCTGTCGAACTCTCGTTGAACAAAAGTTTTGAAAGGGGAGTTTTTTGCATGGGGGACGCGTTCCGTACCGTGATGTCTGCTGTGAGAATCGGTGATGTAACGCGTGTCCCTTTTTGTTTCTTGTGTGGGGAAAGTGCTCTTTCTTGAGTATGTAATCTCCTAATACCATGTTGGATGGGACCTCCGGAAAGGCTGCCAATAGATGGCCCAGATGTTGTCAGGGTAATTAGGGTGTAATTGACAAAGTTTTTGGTGAGTAAGCGATTCTGAGCAGATGGTCGGTACTTTGTACCAAATGGCAGTTCAAAGTGCTCGTGGATCAACCGGCTATGGCGAAGCGTTGTTAGTGCTTCGAACTTTACCGATGTTTCTTGAATCTGGCAGGTGGGTTGTATTGATGGGGGCGTTTCAAACCATAATTCTCGTGCGGTGTGCTGTAGACTCCCTCTGCCAAGGTACAGTTACTCAGGTTTTCTAGCGGCCTGAAAATTGAACCAACCTGCTTACATCGATAGATAAGCAACCTTCAAATTCGATAGCATACACGCTTTTTCCTGCAAAGGCTGCTGGAGCCCTCAGAAAGGTGCAGAAGAGTCTTCATCATCAACTTCTTCTGTGGTCCAAAGCGCGCGGGGGTTTGATGTGTTGAGCGGGTGGTTGTGGCATGCTGTTAGCGACATAGGCTGCTTTCCTGGCAGTCATTGGGTGAAATTCTGAGCCTTTGTCGATCTACCACCGTCCTCGTAGTTTTCGATGCAAAAGAAAGCTGATAGACAGAGATTTTTATCAGATCGCGGTAGCATTTATACGCGGGAACGCGGATGGGGTCATTCCTGTCTGCGAACAGCGTTCTACCGTGGTTTTCTAAATGGGGTCTTTGGGCTGACGCGGAGCATCTTTAATGGTTGAGGGAAGTTTTAGGTCGTTGAAAAGAAGTTGGTGCCGCAAATTTGGAAAATCTTTGGCGCAGGTATGAGAAGAGGTGGAAAAACTCAAGAAAAGGGTAGAGGATGCAGAAGAAATTTGGGGTTTGTAGTACGGTGGGGAAACCTCTTCTCCCTCTGAGTGGTTGCTGTTGGAATGGCGGGGTTCTTTTGATTATAATTGCTGCTTTCTTCGTTGGTCTGAAGTTGCGGCTGGAAATCTGCTGTGGGCTCCAGGGACTTAGTATTGGGTCTTCGGGCGAGGGGCCTTGCTGGTTGTGACGTCCCCTGTTGGAAGCACCCTCTACCAGAAAATCCCCTTCTTTGATTGTCCTGTTAAGTGCTTGGGCTTTGGTTTGCAAAAGATGTGGTTCCCTGGTGGGGTGCTCCGTTGTTATGATACTGCGTGGGTCTATACGTACCCTATAGTTGTTCCACTGGCCTGTCTGTGCTTCTCAGCGCGTTTATTTGCTGTCTCATCTCGCGCATCTCTTCACTAATAGCCAGAGAGTTGACATTGTCCAGCAACGATGTTTCTCTCCCGGCGCTCCTGGCTCTAGAATCCTGCGGGGTACTCTTTTTCGGCATTTTGCCACTCTCTGCGGTCTGAAAGTCAGGCGCATCCGGTAGTCTTCTCATCGCTCTGCGAATGTCTGGTCTCAGGCCCTTAATGAAAAAGTCTATCGCTAATCTTTTTGGGTACAAAGTCTGGTCTTCCCTGATAAGCGTATTTAGTTTTCGCTAGGATTTTCTTCAATGAATTGCCCTACGCTTTCCCTAAGCCTTGCTTCAGAAGCTGGTGGAGGTCGTCAGTGAGCATTACTGAGTACCGCTTCGCTCTTTGAATTTCTTGGCTAGGGGCTAGGTCATGCTCTTCCATGTGGCCTTCTCGGTGTCCGTAAGGGACTGGGTATTTGAGTTTCGGCGGTCCCCGTTAGGTGGCATAAGGGCATCAGAGCTTTCGCGCGGTCAGGCGTGGAATGTTTTAACATTTGTACCAATTCGGTGTATTGTTCGAGGAATTCCTCGAATGTCGTCTCTGTCTGGAGTCTCCCGTGTAAAGTTTTCAACCTGCTGTCTAGTATCCTACACGAGCTATGTAGGTGCGGGGCTATTTCTACTCGTTGATTCCTCGGTATTTGTTCTATTTGCTGGGCCCTCTTACTACATAGTCGGTCATTTCTCGTCCTCGTTTCTGAATGGCAAACCTTTTTGACGCCCTGGTGCATTGTGAGGGGAAAATAAAATAAAAAGGTTTTCTTTTTGCTTAGATGTGCGGGTCAGAAAAAGTTTTTTTTTGAAAATCTGAGCAGGCGCGCGTTACGGAACTCAAATCACTTCTGGGGAGAAAGGATGAGAATGAGAAAAAAATGAACGAAGAAGCAAGAAAAATAAATATAAATAAAAGAAACTGTTGGGTGAAGAAAAGAAAAACAGCACGTGAATGTAATTCTTCCAAAAAGATGGTAGAAGCTTTTAGGAAGCTTAAGTTTTCTTTTCTTTTTCTTTGTGCTTTTTTTGTTTGAGGTTAGGAGTAGTTTAGGGAAGTGAAGGTTAAACTCGGCTCAGCTGAATACAGCTTTCGTTCGACGATTCGTTGGCTGCCGTGCAGATGGGAGGTCGGCTGTTGTAGTGATTGTTGGGCTGTGGATGATTGGTGGACTGTCGACGTTGGTGGACACTGGGGTGTAGGTGGTCTGGCGGCTCCTGGCGTTAGGCCCGAGCTGAAATGACGGGGTGGATGGGAGATGTGGGCGGTTGGCGAATTTGATTTGTTTGGTCCCGTTGACCTCGGCTTTCATCGGCCATCTGTTTGCCGGGTGACCTTGGTCGTGGGGTCAAGTGTCCTGGTTTACTGATGGGGACGATGGATGATATGAGTGGCAGAGACAGCCGGCGGCCTTGGACTATTTGCATTCGGCGGGCCATCTGGCGGAATAGCGATTACACTGCGCCAGCGCCACCAGGAGCCTTTGTATTACTGGAAAATAAAGATGAGGAAAGAGTTCGATCCTTACGTTAGTTCTGGAGTCTCGGTACTTAATTTTGTCTGATTTTTTTTTGCGTGTAGCTACCGTATTTGTGACGGGATGGAAGCGAACAGTGGAGATGAAAGAGGTTGTGGGAAGGAGAGAGAAAAAATGATAAAACTTTTGTTGAAGCTTTAGTTTATGTGAAGGTTGGGTCTCTGGCTTGTTGTTCTTCTTTTTTCGGTTTGGTTCTCTCTCTCTTTCTTTTGTTTGCCGTTTTTTTTTGGTTTTGATGAGAAAAAAATTCCAAAGCATTACTTGATCTCGGCTTGTTTTGGGGTGTGTCTCATCTTTATAACAGTTTTGTTTTTGGTAATCACACTGCGGGCTATTTGTCCTTATTAACTATGACGTCAAATTGAAGTAGCGCGACTTTATCCCCTGGGACAAGAGGATCGCTTTAGTCCAAATGAGAAGCCTGCCTGGGCCAGGACTTGATTGTTGATATTAGGAATTTTTTTTTTTGGCTGCAGCGGGTCTGGGTCGGATTTTTGTAGGAACTTACACTGTTTTTCCGAGGGGACGGTCAAACACCATTATTCTTATGCCTGGTCCAGTAAATATATATTTTTTGAGACATTATATACGGCGAATGTGAAAATTAGTTTCGCTTGCCTTAAGGTTCCGGTCATGAGGAGCGTGCAGGGGATGGCATGAAAAGAAACTGGTGGACGGGTTGCAGTGTGATTGGACCTCGAATATAGACCTAAACTACAGAGTCTATTATTCGTATGAAAGAAAGTAAAAAAGATTTCTTTTTTTTTTTTCTTTTGTCTCAGTTCCTACTTTAGATGAGACAATCTGATACACCTTATTGAGAAGAAAGAAAAAGAGCAGAAAGAGAAAAAATATATATATATATCGTGCGAAGGGAGGTATTAGGAAAAAAACAAAAATTGTTCGTTGATAATTTTCTGCACGAAAGGTGTATTCAGAGAGAGAGAGAGAGAACAAGCAATATTTTCCGCGTGTTCTCTTTGCCGGGTTTGAAAGGATGTGAAAAAAAACTCGGTGCGGGACCTCCATGTAACGATAATGATATGGTATGGCCCTTGTTTGTGCACTCCAACGTGGGTCAAATCCATTTTCGTTAACTAATAAACCTCAACCCCTATGTTGACTAAGAGGGTAGTTTTGGGAACCGAGGGGATCAATCTCGGTCATCAACTTTTTTCCTACGCTCTAAACAACTGATACTCCTTAACTTCTTATCCTAGAATTTTTTCTCCGTGAAAGCTTTCAGCCACTACCGACATGTTCCAAAAATTCCTTAATACAAAGGTATTTCTTTATGTTTCATTGTACCACACCAGAACACTGGTTCTGAACTCGTAGGTTAGCAAAACACTCAGACCATTACACTTTATGTACGAAAACGGTGAGATGCGATGAAACACGAGAAGATTGACAGTATACATAAGTGAGAGGAAGCTGCATAACGATAGATAGAAGTAAAAAAACATGTGGAGGCGAAATACTCATAAACGTGAATCCCTAGCCATCGCTGGAAATAGTCGTTCGGGTCGCCGGGCCGTCAGGCGGCCGCGCCCAGCGAGACCCTCTCGAGAATATGCCTAGCTGACAACCTATCCTCCGTTCCGCCCACCTCTCTGGCTCGGTGGACGGTCGGGTCAATCAAGGGCCGACATTTGTGTTAACGTACATGTGGTTCATAAGATCACTACACCAACTGATAATATCTTTTGATATGATAAGCAGTAGTAAGTGAAGTAGTTAATGTTAAACAGTGAGTAACAAACTTGTTAGTCACTTTCCTAGTCCCTTCCCTACGAAAAAGTACAGCCTACAACGTGTTTTAGCGATTTGATCTACCAACTGATAATATCACTTGATATGATAAGCAGTAATAAGTGAAGTAGTTAATGTCAAGCAGTAAGTAACAAACTTGTTAGTAACTTCTCCTGTCCCTTCCCTACGAAAAAGTACAGCCTACAACGTGTTTTAGCGATTTGATCTACCAACTGATAACATCACTTGATATGATAAGCAGTAATAAGTGAAGTAGTTAATGTTAAACAGTGAGTAACAAACTTGTTAGTCACTTTCCTGTCCCTTCCCTACGAAAAGTACAGCCTACAACGTGTTTTAGCGATTTGATCTACCAACTGATAATATCACTTGATATGATAAGCAGTAATAAGTGAAGTAGTTAATGTTAAACAGTGAGTAACAAACTTGTTAGTCACTTTCCTGTCCCTTCCTACGAAAAGTACAGCCTACAACGTGTTTTAGCGATTTGATCTACCAACTGATAATATCACTTGATATGATAAGCAGTAATAAGTGAAGTAGTTAATGTTAAACAGTGAGTAACAAACTTGTTAGTCACTTTCCTTGTCCCTTCCCATCGAAAAGTACAGCCTACAACGTGTTTTAGCGATTTGATCTACCAACTAATAATATCACTTGATATGATAAGCAGTAATAAGTGAAGTAGTTAATGTTAAACAGTGAGTAACAAACTTGTTAGTCACTTTCCCTGTCCCTTCCCTACGAAAAAGTACAGCCTACAACGTGTTTTAGCGATTTGATCTACCAACTGATAATATCACTTGATATGATAAGCAGTAATAAGTGAAGTAGTTAATGTTAAACAGTGAGTAACAAACTTGTTAGTCACTTTCCTTGTCCCTTCCCTACGAAAAAGTACAGCCTACAACGTGTTTTAGCGATTTGATCTACCAACTAATAATATCACTTGATATGATAAGCAGTAATAAGTGAAGTAGTTAATGTTAAACAGTGAGTAACAAACTTGTTAGTCACTTTCCCTGTCCCTTCCCTACGAAAAAGTACAGCCTACAACGTGTTTTAGCGATTTGATCTACCAACTGATAATATCACTTGATATGATAAGCAGTAGTAAGTGAAGTAGTTAATGTTAAACAGTGAGTAACAAACTTGTTAGTCACTTTCCTAGTCCCTTCCCTACGAAAAAGTACAGCCTACAACGTGTTTTAGCGATTTGATCTACCAACTGATAATATCACTTGATATGATAAGCAGTAGTAAGTGAAGTAGTTAATGTTAAACAGTGAGTAACAAACTTGTTAGTCACTTTCCTGTCCCTTCCCTACGAAAAGTACAGCCTACAACGTGTTTTAGCGATTTGATCTACCAACTGATAATATCACTTGATATGATAAGCAGTAATAAGTGAAGTAGTTAATGTTAAACAGTGAGTAACAAACTTGTTAGTCACTTTCCTGTCCCTTCCCTACGAAAAAGTACAGCCTACAACGTGTTTTAGCGATTTGATCTACCAACTGATAATATCACTTGATATGATAAGCAGTAATAAGTGAAGTAGTTAATGTTAAACAGTGAGTAACAAACTTGTTAGTCACTTTCCCTGTCCCTTCCCTACGAAAAGTACAGCCTACAACGTGTTTTAGCGATTTGATCTACCAACTGATAATATCACTTGATATGATAAGCAGTAATAAGTGAAGTAGTTAATGTTAAACAGTGAGTAACAAACTTGTTAGTCACTTTCCTGTCCCTTCCCTACGAAAAGTACAGCCTACAACGTGTTTTAGCGATTTGATCTACCAACTAATAATATCACTTGATATGATAAGCAGTAATAAGTGAAGTAGTTAATGTTAAACAGTGAGTAACAAACTTGTTAGTCACTTTCCCTGTCCCTTCCCTACGAAAAAGTACAGCCTACAACGTGTTTTAGCGATTTGATCTACCAACTGATAATATCACTTGATATGATAAGCAGTAATAAGTGAAGTAGTTAATGTTAAACAGTGAGTAACAAACTTGTTAGTCACTTTCCCTGTCCCTTCCCTACGAAAAAGTACAGCCGACAACGTGTTTTAGCGATTTGGTCTACCAAGTGATAATATCACTTGATATGATAAGCAGTAATAAGTGAGGTAGTTAATGTTAAACAGTGAGTAACAAACTTGTTAGTCACTTTCTCTGTCCCTTCCCTACGAAAAAGTACAGCCTACAACGTGTTTTAGCGATTTGATCTACCAACTGATAATATCACTTGATATGATAAGCAGTAATAAGTGAAGTAGTTAATGTTAAACAGTGAGTAACAAACTTGTTAGTCACTTTCCCTGTCCCTTCCCTACGAAAAGTACAGCCTACAACGTGTTTTAGCGATTTGATCTACCAACTAATAATATCACTTGATATGATAAGCAGTAATAAGTGAAGTAGTTAATGTTAAACAGTGAGTAACAAACTTGTTAGTGACTTTCCCTGTCCCTTCCCTACGAAAAAGTACAGCCTACAACGTGTTTTAGCGATTTGATCTACCAACTGATAATATCACTTGATATGATAAGCAGTAATAAGTGAAGTAGTTAATGTTAAACAGTGAGTAACAAACTTGTTAGTCACTTTCCCTGTCCCTCCCCATCGAAAAGTACAGCCTACAACGTGTTTTAGCGATTTGATCTACCAACTGATAATATCACTTGATATGATAAGCAGTAGTAAGTGAAGTAGTTAATGTTAAACAGTGAGTAACAAACTTGTTAGTCACTTTCCCTGTCCCTTCCCCACGAAAAAGTACAGCCTACAACGTGTTTTAGCGATTTGATCTACCAACTGATAATATCACTTGATATGATAAGCAGTAATAAGTGAAGTAGTTAATGTTAAACAGTGAGTAACAAACTTGTTAGTCACTTTCTCTGTCCCTTCCCTACGAAAAAGTACAGCCTACAACGTGTTTTAGCGATTTGATCTACCAACTGATAATATCACTTGATATGATAAGCAGTAATAAGTGAAGTAGTTAATGTTAAACAGTGAGTAACAAACTTGTTAGTCACTTTCCTTGTCCCTTCCCATCGAAAAGTACAGCCTACAACGTGTTTTAGCGATTTGATCTACCAACTGATAATATCACTTGATATGATAAGCAGTAATAAGTGAAGTAGTTAATGTTAAACAGTGAGTAACAAACTTGTTAGTCACTTTCCCTGTCCCTTCCCTACGAAAAAGTACAGCCTACAACGTGTTTTAGCGATTTGATCTACCAACTAATAATATCACTTGATATGATAAGCAGTAATAAGTGAAGTAGTTAATGTTAAACAGTGAGTAACAAACTTGTTAGTCACTTTCCCTGTCCCTTCCCTACGAAAAGTACAGCCTACAACGTGTTTTAGCGATTTGATCTACCAACTAATAATATCACTTGATATGATAAGCAGTAATAAGTGAAGTAGTTAATGTTAAACAGTGAGTAACAAACTTGTTAGTCACTTTCCTAGTCCCTTCCCATCGAAAAGTACAGCCTACAACGTGTTTTATCGATTTGATCTACCAACTGATAATATCACTTGATATGATAAGCAGTAATAAGTGAAGTAGTTAATGTTAAACAGTGAGTAACAAACTTATTAGTCACTTTCCCTGTCCCTTCCCTACGAAAAAGTACAGCCTACAGCGAGTTTTAGCGATTTTATCTACCAACTAATGATATCACTTGATATGATAAGCAGTAATAAGTGAAGTAGTTAATGTTAAACAGTGAGTAACAAACTTTTTAGTCACTTTCCTTGTCCCTTCCCTACGAAAAAGTACAGCCTACAACGTGTTTTAGCGATTTGATCTACCAACTGATAATATCACTTGATATGATAAGCAGTAATAAGTGAAGTAGTTAATGTTAAACAGTGAGTAACAAACTTGTTAGTCACTTTCCCTGTCCCTTCCCTACGAAAAAGTACAGCCTACAACGTGTTTTAGCGATTTGATCTACCAACTGATAATATCACTTGATATGATAAGCAGTAATAAGTGAAGTAGTTAATGTTAAACAGTGAGTAACAAACTTGTTAGTCACTTTCCCTGTCCCTTCCCTACGAAAAAGTACAGCCTACAACGTGTTTTAGCGATTTGATCTACCAACTGATAATATCACTTGATATGATAAGCAGTAATAAGTGAAGTAGTTAATGTTAAACAGTGAGTAACAAACTTGTTAGTCACTTTCCTTGTCCCTTCCCATCGAAAAGTACAGCCTACAACGTGTTTTAGCGATTTGATCTACCAACTGATAATATCACTTGATATGATAAGCAGTAATAAGTGAAGTAGTTAATGTTAAACAGTGAGTAACAAACTTGTTAGTCACTTTCCCTGTCCCTTCCCTACGAAAAAGTACAGCCTACAACGTGTTTTAGCGATTTGATCTACCAACTGATAATATCACTTGATATGATAAGCAGTAATAAGTGAAGTAGTTAATGTTAAACAGTTAGTAACAAACTTGTTAGTCACTTTCCTGTCCCTTCCCTACGAAAAAGTACAGCCTACAACGTGTTTTAGCGATTTGATCTACCAACTGATAATATCACTTGATATGACAAGCAGTAATAAGTGAAGTAGTTAATGTTAAACAGTGAGTAGCAAACTTATTAGTCACTTTCCCTGTCCCTTCCCTACGAAAAGTACAGCCTACAACGTGTTTTAGCGATTTGATCTACCAACTGATAATATCACTTGATATGATAAGCAGTAATTAGTGAAGTAGTTAATGTTAAACAGTGAGTAACAAACTTGTTAGTCACTTTCCTTGTCCCTTCCCTACGAAAAAGTACAGCCTATAACGTGTTTTAGCGATTTGATCTACCAACTAATAATATCACTTGATATGATAAGCAGTAATAAGTGAAGTAGTTAATGTTAAACAGTGAGTAACAAACTTGTTAGTCACTTTCCTAGTCCCTTCCCATCGAAAAGTACAGCCTACAACGTGTTTTAGCGATTTGATCTACCAAATGATAATATCACTTGATATGATAAGCAGTAATAAGTGAAGTAGTTAATGTTAAACAGTGAGTAACAAACTTGTTAGTGACTTTCCCTGTCCCTTCCCTACGAAAAAGTACAGCCTACAACGTGTTTTAGCGATTTGATCTACCAACTGATAATATCACTTGATATGATAAGCAGTAATAAGTGAAGTAGTTAATGTTAAACAGTAAGTAAGAAACTTGTAAGTCACTTTCCTAGTCCCTTCCCATCGAAAAGTACAGCCTACAACGTGTTTTAGCGATTTGATCTACCAAATGATAATATCACTTGATATGATAAGCAGTAATAAGTGAAGTAGTTAATGTTAAACAGTGAGTAACAAACTTGTTAGTGACTTTCCCTGTCCCTTCCCTACGAAAAAGTACAGCCTACAACGTGTTTTAGCGATTTGATCTACCAACTGATAATATCACTTGATATGATAAGCAGTAATAAGTGAAGTAGTTAATGTTAAACAGTGAGTAACAAACTTGTTAGTCACTTTCCTGTCCCTTCCTACGAAAAGTACAGCCTACAACGTGTTTTAGCGATTTGATCTACCAACTGATAATATCACTTGATATGATAAGCAGTAATAAGTGAAGTAGTTAATGTTAAACAGTGAGTAACAAACTTGTTAGTCACTTTGCCTGTCCCTTCCCTACGAAAAAGTACAGCCTACAACGTGTTTTAGCGATTTGATCTACAAACTAATAATATCACTTGATATGATAAGCAGTAATAAGTGAAGTAGTTAATGTTAAACAGTAAGTAACACACTTGTTAGTCACTTTCCCTGTCCCTTCCCTACGAAAAGTAC
Source organism: Aplectana chamaeleonis (assembly GCA_029168955.1). Lineage (NCBI taxonomy): Eukaryota > Metazoa > Nematoda > Chromadorea > Rhabditida > Cosmocercidae > Aplectana > Aplectana chamaeleonis. The sequence goes on from JAPDOI010000021.1 coordinate 15,240, forward strand.
AGCCTACAACGTGTTTTAGCGATTTGATCTACCAACTGATAATATCACTTGATATGATAAGCAGTAATAAGTGAAGTAGTTAATGTTAAACAGTGAGTAACAAACTTGTTAGTCACTTTCTCTGTCCCTTCCCTACGAAAAAGTACAGCCTACAACGTGTTTTAGCGATTTGATCTACCAACTGATAATATCACTTGATATGATAAGCAGTAATAAGTGAAGTAGTTAATGTTAAACAGTGAGTAACAAACTTGTTAGTCACTTTCCCTGTCCCTCCCCATCGAAAAGTACAGCCTACAACGTGTTTTAGCGATTTGATCTACCAACTAATAATATCACTTGATATGATAAGCAGTAATAAGTGAAGTAGTTAATGTTAAACAGTGAGTAACAAACTTGTTAGTCACTTTCCCTGTCCCTTCCCTACGAAAAAGTACAGCCTACAACGTGTTTTAGCGATTTGATCTACCAACTAATAATATCACTTGATATGATAAGCAGTAATAAGTGAAGTAGTTAATGTTAAACAGTGAGTAACAAACTTGTTAGTCACTTTCCCTGTCCCTTCCCTACGAAAAAGTACAGCCTACAACGTGTTTTAGCGATTTGATCTACCAACTGATAATATCACTTGATATGATAAGCAGTAACAAGTGAAGTAGTTAATGTTAAACAGTGAGTAACAAACTTGTTAGTCACTTTCTCTGTCCCTTCCCTACGAAAAAGTACAGCCTACAACGTGTTTTAGCGATTTGATCTACCAACTGATAATATCACTTGATATGATAAGCAGTAATAAGTGAAGTAGTTAATGTTAAACAGTGAGTAACAAACTTGTTAGTCACTTTCCCTGTCCCTTCCCTACGGAAAAGCACAGCCTACAACGTGTTTTATCGATTTGATCTACCAACTAATAATATCACTTGATATGATAAGCAGTAATAAGTGAAGTAGTTAATGTTAAACAGTGAGTAACAAACTTGTTAGTCACTTTCCTGTCCCTTCCCTACGAAAAGTACAGCCTACAACGTGTTTTAGCGATTTGATCTACCAACTGATAATATCACTTGATATGATAAGCAGTAATAAGTGAAGTAGTTAATGTTAAACAGTGAGTAACAAACTTGTTAGTCACTTTCCTGTCCCTTCCCTACGAAAAGTACAGCCTACAACGTGTTTTAGCGATTTGATCTACCAACTGATAATATCACTTGATATGATAAGCAGTAATAAGTGAAGTAGTTAATGTTAAACAGTGAGTAACAAACTTGTTAGTCACTTTCCTGTCCCTTCCCTACGAAAAGTACAGCCTACAACGTGTTTTAGCGATTTGATCTACCAACTGATAATATCACTTGATATGATAAGCAGTAATAAGTGAAGTAGTTAATGTTAAACAGTGAGTAACAAACTTGTTAGTCACTTTCCTGTCCCTTCCTATCGAAAAAGTACAGCCTACAACGTGTTTTAGCGATTTGATCTACCAACTGATAATATCACTTGATATGATAAGCAGTAATAAGTGAAGTAGTTAATGTTAAACAGTGAGTAACAAACTTGTTAGTCACTTTCCTGTCCCTTCCCTACGAAAAGTACAGCCTACAACGTGTTTTAGCGATTTGATCTACCAACTGATAATATCACTTGATATGATAAGCAGTAATAAGTGAAGTAGTTAATGTTAAACAGTGAGTAACAAACTTGTTAGTCACTTTCCTGTCCCTTCCCTACGAAAAGTACAGCCTACAACGTGTTTTAGCGATTTGATCTACCAACTGATAATATCACTTGATATGATAAGCAGTAATAAGTGAAGTAGTTAATGTTAAACAGTGAGTAACAAACTTGTTAGTCACTTTCCTGTCCCTTCCTACGAAAAAGTACAGCCTACAACGTGTTTTAGCGATTTGATCTACCAACTGATAATATCACTTGATATGATAAGCAGTAATAAGTGAAGTAGTTAATGTTAAACAGTGAGTAACAAACTTGTTAGTCACTTTCCTGTCCCTTCCCTACGAAAAGTACAGCCTACAACGTGTTTTAGCGATTTGATCTACCAACTGATAATATCACTTGATATGATAAGCAGTAATAAGTGAAGTAGTTAATGTTAAACAGTGAGTAACAAACTTGTTAGTCACTTTCCTGTCCCTTCCCTACGAAAAAGTACAGCCTACAACGTGTTTTAGCGATTTGATCTACCAACTGATAATATCACTTGATATGATAAGCAGTAATAAGTGAAGTAGTTAATGTTAAACAGTGAGTAACAAACTTGTTAGTCACTTTCCTGTCCCTTCCCTACGAAAAGTACAGCCTACAACGTGTTTTAGCGATTTGATCTACCAACTGATAATATCACTTGATATGATAAGCAGTAATAAGTGAAGTAGTTAATGTTAAACAGTGAGTAACAAACTTGTTAGTCACTTTCCCTGTCCCTTCCTATCGAAAAGTACAGCCTACAACGTGTTTTAGCGATTTGATCTACCAACTGATAATATCACTTGATATGATAAGCAGTAATAAGTGAAGTAGTTAATGTTAAACAGTGAGTAACAAACTTGTTAGTCACTTTCCTGTCCCTTCCTACGAAAAGTACAGCCTACAACGTGTTTTAGCGATTTGATCTACCAACTGATAATATCACTTGATATGATAAGCAGTAATAAGTGAAGTAGTTAATGTTAAACAGTGAGTAACAAACTTGTTAGTCACTTTCCTGTCCCTTCCCTACGAAAAGTACAGCCTACAACGTGTTTTAGCGATTTGATCTACCAACTGATAATATCACTTGATATGATAAGCAGTAATAAGTGAAGTAGTTAATGTTAAACAGTGAGTAACAAACTTGTTAGTCACTTTCCTGTCCCTTCCCTACGAAAAAGTACAGCCTACAACGTGTTTTAGCGATTTGATCTACCAACTGATAATATCACTTGATATGATAAGCAGTAATAAGTGAAGTAGTTAATGTTAAACAGTGAGTAACAAACTTGTTAGTCACTTTCCTGTCCCTTCCTACGAAAAGTACAGCCTACAACGTGTTTTAGCGATTTGATCTACCAACTGATAATATCACTTGATATGATAAGCAGTAACAAGTGAAGTAGTTAATGTTAAACAGTGAGTAACAAACTTGTTAGTCACTTTCCTGTCCCTTCCCTACGAAAAGTACAGCCTACAACGTGTTTTAGCGACTTGATCTCCCAACTGATAATATCACTTGATATGATAAGCAGTAATAAGTGAAGTAGTTAATGGTAAACAGTAAGTAAGAAACTTGTTAGTCACTTTACTAGTCCCTTCCCTACGAAAAAGTACAGCCTACAACGTGTTTTAGCGATTTGATCTACCAACTGATAATATCACTTGATATGATAAGCAGTAATAAGTGAAGTAGTTAATGTTAAACAGTGAGTAACAAACTTGTTAGTCACTTTCCCTGTCCCTTCCCTACGAAAAAGTACAGCCTACAACGTGTTTTAGCGATTTGATCTACCAACTGATAATATCACTTGATATGATAAGCAGTAACAAGTGAAGTAGTTAATGTTAAACAGTGAGTAACAAACTTGTTAGTCACTTTTTCTGTCCCTTCCCTACGAAAAGTACAGCCTACAACGTGTTTTAGCGATTTGATCTACCAACTGATAATATCACTTGATATGATAAGCAGTAATAAGTGAAGTAGTTAATGTTAAACAGTGAGTAACAAACTTGTTAGTCACTTTCCCTGTCCCTCCCCATCGAAAAGTACAGCCTACAACGTGTTTTAGCGATTTGATCTACCAACTGATAATATCACTTGATATGATAAGCAGTAACAAGTGAAGTAGTTAATGTTAAACAGTGAGTAACAAACTTGTTAGTCACTTTCCTGTCCCTTCCCTACGAAAAGTACAGCCTACAACGTGTTTTAGCGATTTGATCTACCAACTGATAATATCACTTGATATGATAAGCAGTAATAAGTGAAGTAGTTAATGTTAAACAGTGAGTAACAAACTTGTTAGTCACTTTCCTGTCCCTTCCCTACGAAAAGTACAGCCTACAACGTGTTTTAGCGATTTGATCTACCAACTGATAATATCACTTGATATGATAAGCAGTAATAAGTGAAGTAGTTAATGTTAAACAGTGAGTAACAAACTTGTTAGTCACTTTCCTGTCCCTTCCCTACGAAAAAGTACAGCCTACAACGTGTTTTAGCGATTTGATCTACCAACTGATAATATCACTTGATATGATAAGCAGTAATAAGTGAAGTAGTTAATGTTAAACAGTGAGTAACAAACTTGTTAGTCACTTTCCTGTCCCTTCCCTACGAAAAGTACAGCCTACAACGTGTTTTAGCGATTTGATCTACCAACTGATAATATCACTTGATATGATAAGCAGTAATAAGTGAAGTAGTTAATGTTAAACAGTGAGTAACAAACTTGTTAGTCACTTTCCTGTCCCTTCCCTACGAAAAGTACAGCCTACAACGTGTTTTAGCGATTTGATCTACCAATTGATAATATCACATGATATGATAAGCAGTAATAAGTGAAGTAGTTAATGTTAAACAGTGAGTAACAAACTTGTTAGTCACTTTCCTGTCCCTTCCTACGAAAAAGTACAGCCTACAACGTGTTTTAGCGATTTGATCTACCAACTGATAATATCACTTGATATGATAAGCAGTAATAAGTGAAGTAGTTAATGTTAAACAGTGAGTAACAAACTTGTTAGTCACTTTCCTGTCCCTTCCTACGAAAAGTACAGCCTACAACGTGTTTTAGCGATTTGATCTACCAACTGATAATATCACTTGATATGATAAGCAGTAATAAGTGAAGTAGTTAATGTTAAACAGTGAGTAACAAACTTGTTAGTCACTTTCCCTGTCCCTTCCCTACGAAAAAGTACAGCCTACAACGTGTTTTAGCGATTTGATCTACCAACTAATAATATCACTTGATATGATAAGCAGTAATAAGTGAAGTAGTTAATGTTAAACAGTGAGTAACAAACTTGTTAGTCACTTTCCCTGTCCCTCCCCATCGAAAAGTACAGCCTACAACGTGTTTTAGCGATTTGATCTACCAACTAATAATATCACTTGATATGATAAGCAGTAATAAGTGAAGTAGTTAATGTTAAACAGTGAGTAACAAACTTGTTAGTCACTTTCCCTGTCCCTTCCCTACGAAAAAGTACAGCCTACAACGTGTTTTAGCGATTTGATCTACCAACTGATAATATCACTTGATATGATAAGCAGTAATAAGTGAAGTAGTTAATGTTAAACAGTGAGTAACAAACTTGTTAGTCACTTTCCCTGTCCCTTCCCTACGAAAAGTACAGCCTACAACGTGTTTTAGCGATTTGATCTACCAACTGATAATATCACTTGATATGATAAGCAGTAATAAGTGAAGTAGTTAATGTTAAACAGTGAGTAACAAACTTGTTAGTCACTTTCCTGTCCCTTCCCTACGAAAAAGTACAGCCTACAACGTGTTTTAGCGATTTGATCTACCAACTGATAATATCACTTGATATGATAAGCAGTAATAAGTGAAGTAGTTAATGTTAAACAGTGAGTAACAAACTTGTTAGTCACTTTCCTGTCCCTTCCCTACGAAAAGTACAGCCTACAACGTGTTTTAGCGATTTGATCTACCAACTGATAATATCACTTGATTTGATAAGCAGTAATAAGTGAAGTAGTTAATGTTAAACAGTGAGTAACAAACTTGTTAGTCACTTTCCCTGTCCCTTCCTACGAAAAAGTACAGCCTACAACGTGTTTTAGCGATTTGATCTACCAACTGATAATATCACTTGATATGATAAGCAGTAATAAGTGAAGTAGTTAATGTTAAACAGTGAGTAACAAACTTGTTAGTCACTTTCCTGTCCCTTCCCTACGAAAAGTACAGCCTACAACGTGTTTTAGCGATTTGATCTACCAACTGATAATATCACTTGATATGATAAGCAGTAATAAGTGAAGTAGTTAATGTTAAACAGTGAGTAACAAACTTGTTAGTCACTTTCCCTGTCCCTTCCCTACGAAAAGTACAGCCTACAACGTGTTTTAGCGATTTGATCTACCAACTGATAATATCACTTGATATGATAAGCAGTAATAAGTGAAGTAGTTAATGTTAAACAGTGAGTAACAAACTTGTTAGTCACTTTCCTGTCCCTTCCCATCGAAAAAGTACAGCCTACAACGTGTTTTAGCGATTTGATCTACCAACTGATAATATCACTTGATATGATAAGCAGTAATAAGTGAAGTAGTTAATGTTAAACAGTGAGTAACAAACTTGTTAGTCACTTTCCCTGTCCCTTCCCTACGAAAAGTACAGCCTACAACGTGTTTTAGCGATTTGATCTACCAACTGATAATATCACTTGATATGATAAGCAGTAATAAGTGAAGTAGTTAATGTTAAACAGTGAGTAACAAACTTGTTAGTCACTTTCCTGTCCCTTCCCTACGAAAAGTACAGCCTACAACGTGTTTTAGCGATTTGATCTACCAACTGATAATATCACTTGATATGATAAGCAGTAATAAGTGAAGTAGTTAATGTTAAACAGTGAGTAACAAACTTGTTAGTCACTTTCCTGTCCCTTCCCTACGAAAAGTACAGCCTACAACGTGTTTTAGCGATTTGATCTACCAACTGATAATATCACTTGATATGATAAGCAGTAGTAAGTGAAGTAGTTAATGTTAAACAGTGAGTAACAAACTTGTTAGTCACTTTCCCTGTCCCTTCCCTACGAAAAAGTACAGCCTACAACGTGTTTTAGCGATTTGATCTACCAACTGATAATATCACTTGATATGATAAGCAGTAGTAAGTGAAGTAGTTAATGTTAAACAGTGAGTAACAAACTTGTTAGTCACTTTCCCTGTCCCTTCCCTACGAAAAGTACAGCCTACAACGTGTTTTAGCGATTTGATCTACCAACTGATAATATCACTTGATATGATAAGCAGTAATAAGTGAAGTAGTTAATGTTAAACAGTGAGTAACAAACTTGTTAGTCACTTTCCTGTCCCTTCCCTACGAAAAGTACAGCCTACAACGTGTTTTAGCGATTTGATCTACCAACTGATAATATCACTTGATATGATAAGCAGTAATAAGTGAAGTAGTTAATGTTAAACAGTGAGTAACAAACTTGTTAGTCACTTTCCTGTCCCTTCCCTACGAAAAGTACAGCCTACAACGTGTTTTAGCGATTTGATCTACCAACTGATAATATCACTTGATATGATAAGCAGTAATAAGTGAAGTAGTTAATGTTAAACAGTGAGTAACAAACTTGTTAGTCACTTTCCTGTCCCTTCCCTACGAAAAAGTACAGCCTACAACGTGTTTTAGCGATTTGATCTACCAACTGATAATATCACTTGATATGATAAGCAGTAATAAGTGAAGTAGTTAATGTTAAACAGTGAGTAACAAACTTGTTAGTCACTTTCCTAGTCCCTTCCCATCGAAAAGTACAGCCTACAACGTGTTTTAGCGATTTGATCTACCAACTGATAATATCACTTGATATGATAAGCAGTAATAAGTGAAGTAGTTAATGTTAAACAGTGAGTAACAAACTTGTTAGTCACTTTCCCTGTCCCTTCCCTACGAAAAAGTACAGCCTACAACGTGTTTTAGCGATTTGATCTACCAACTGATAATATCACTTGATATGATAAGCAGTAATAAGTGAAGTAGTTAATGTTAAACAGTGAGTAACAAACTTGTTAGTCACTTTCCTAGTCCCTTCCCATCGAAAAGTACAGCCTACAACGTGTTTTAGCGATTTGATCTACCAACTGATAATATCACTTGATATGATAAGCAGTAATAAGTGAAGTAGTTAATGTTAAACAGTGAGTAACAAACTTGTTAGTCACTTTCCCTGTCCCTTCCCTACGAAAAAGTACAGCCTACAACGTGTTTTAGCGATTTGATCTACCAACTGATAATATCACTTGATATGATAAGCAGTAGTAAGTGAAGTAGTTAATGTTAAACAGTGAGTAACAAACTTGTTAGTCACTTTCCATGTCCCTTCCCAACGAAAAGTACAGCCTACAACGTGTTTTAGCGATTTGATCTACCAACTGATAATATCACTTGATATGATAAGCAGTAATAAGTGAAGTAGTTAATGTTAAACAGTGAGTAACAAACTTATTAGTCACTTTCCCTGTCCCTTCCCTACGAAAAAGTACAGCCTACAACGTGTTTTAGCGATTTGATCTACCAACTGATAATATCACTTGATATGATAAGCAGTAATAAGTGAAGTAGTTAATGTTAAACAGTGAGTAACAAACTTGTTAGTCACTTTCCTTGTCCCTTCCCATCGAAAAGTACAGCCTACAACGTGTTTTAGCGATTTGATCTACCAACTGATAATATCACTTGATATGATAAGCAGTAATAAGTGAAGTAGTTAATGTTAAACAGTGAGTAACAAACTTGTTAGTCACTTTCCTAGTCCCTTCCCATCGAAAAGTACAGCCTACAACGTGTTTTAGCGATTTGATCTACCAACTGATAATATCACTTGATATGATAAGCAGTAATAAGTGAAGTAGTTAATGTTAAACAGTGAGTAACAAACTTGTTAGTCACTTTCCCTGTCCCTTCCCTACGAAAAAGTACAGCCTACAACGTGTTTTAGCGATTTGATCTACCAACTGATAATATCACTTGATATGATAAGCAGTAATAAGTGAAGTAGTTAATGTTAAACAGTGAGTAACAAACTTGTTAGTCACTTTCCCTGTCCCTTCCCTACGAAAAAGTACAGCCTACAACGTGTTTTAGCGATTTGATCTACCAACTGATAATATCACTTGATATGATAAGCAGTAATAAGTGAAGTAGTTAATGTTAAACAGTGAGTAACAAATTTGTTAGTCACTTTCCTTGTACCTTCCCTACGAAAAAGTACGGCCTACAACGTGTTTTAGCGATTTGATCTACCAACTGATAATATCACTTGATATGATAAGCAGTAATAAGTGAAGTAGTTAATGTTAAACAGTGAGTAACAAACTTGTTAGTCACTTTCCTAGTCCCTTCCCATCGAAAAGTACAGCCTACAACGTGTTTTAGCGATTTGATCTACCAACTGATAATATCACTTGATATGATAAGCAGTAACAAGTGAAGTAGTTAATGTTAAACAGTGAGTAACAAACTTGTTAGTCACTTTCTCTGTCCCTTCCCTACGAAAAAGTACAGCCTACAACGTGTTTTAGCGATTTGATCTACCAACTGATAATATCACTTGATATGATAAGCAGTAACAAGTGAAGTAGTTAATGTTAAACAGTGAGTAACAAACTTGTTAGTCACTTTTTCTGTCCCTTCCCTACGAAAAAGTACAGCCTACAACGTGTTTTAGCGATTTGATCTACCAACTGATAATATCACTTGATATGATAAGCAGTAATAAGTGAAGTAGTTAATGTTAAACAGTGAGTAACAAACTTGTTAGTCACTTTCCTAGTCCCTCCCCATCGAAAAGTACAGCCTACAACGTGTTTTAGCGATTTGATCTACCAACTAATAATATCACTTGATATGATAAGCAGTAATAAGTGAAGTAGTTAATGTTAAACAGTGAGTAACAAACTTGTTAGTCACTTTCCCTGTCCCTTCCCTACGAAAAGTACAGCCTACAACGTGTTTTAGCGATTTGATCTACCAACTGATAATATCACTTGATATGATAAGCAGTAATAAGTGAAGTAGTTAATGTTAAACAGTGAGTAACAAACTTGTTAGTCACTTTCCTGTCCCTTCCCTACGAAAAGTACAGCCTACAACGTGTTTTAGCGATTTGATCTACCAACTGATAATATCACTTGATATGATAAGCAGTAATAAGTGAAGTAGTTAATGTTAAACAGTGAGTAACAAACTTGTTAGTCACTTTCCTGTCCCTTCCCTACGAAAAGTACAGCCTACAACGTGTTTTAGCGATTTGATCTACCAACTGATAATATCACTTGATATGATAAGCAGTAATAAGTGAAGTAGTTAATGTTAAACAGTGAGTAACAAACTTGTTAGTCACTTTCCTGTCCCTTCCCTACGAAAAGTACAGCCTACAACGTGTTTTAGCGATTTGATCTACCAACTGATAATATCACTTGATATGATAAGCAGTAATAAGTGAAGTAGTTAATGTTAAACAGTGAGTAACAAACTTGTTAGTCACTTTCCTGTCCCTTCCTACGAAAAGTACAGCCTACAACGTGTTTTAGCGATTTGATCTACCAACTGATAATATCACTTGATATGATAAGCAGTAATAAGTGAAGTAGTTAATGTTAAACAGTGAGTAACAAACTTGTTAGTCACTTTCCTGTCCCTTCCCTACGAAAAAGTACAGCCTACAACGTGTTTTAGCGATTTGATCTACCAACTGATAATATCACTTGATATGATAAGCAGTAATAAGTGAAGTAGTTAATGTTAAACAGTGAGTAACAAACTTGTTAGTCACTTTCCTGTCCCTTCCCTACGAAAAAGTACAGCCTACAACGTGTTTTAGCGATTTGATCTACCAACTGATAATATCACTTGATATGATAAGCAGTAAAAAGTGAAGTAGTTAATGTTAAACAGTGAGTAACAAACTTGTTAGTCACTTTCCTGTCCCTTCCCTACGAAAAAGTACAGCCTACAACGTGTTTTAGCGATTTGATCTACCAACTGATAATATCACTTGATATGATAAGCAGTAACAAGTGAAGTAGTTAATGTTAAACAGTGAGTAACAAACTTGTTAGTCACTTTCCCTGTCCCTTCCCTACGAAAAAGTACAGCCTACAACGTGTTTTAGCGATTTGATCTACCAACTGATAATATCACTTGATATGATAAGCAGTAGTAAGTGAAGTAGTTAATGTTAAACAGTGAGTAACAAACTTGTTAGTCACTTTCTCTGTCCCTTCCCTACGAAAAAGTACAGCCTACAACGTGTTTTAGCGATTTGATCTACCAACTGATAATACCACTTGATATGATAAGCAGTAACAAGTGAAGTAGTTAATGTTAAACAGTGAGTAACAAACTTGTTAGTCACTTTCCTGTCCCTTCCCTACGAAAAGTACAGCCTACAACGTGTTTTAGCGATTTGATCTACCAACTGATAATATCACTTGATATGATAAGCAGTAATAAGTGAAGTAGTTAATGTTAAACAGTGAGTAACAAACTTGTTAGTCACTTTCCTGTCCCTTCCCTACGAAAAGTACAGCCTACAACGTGTTTTAGCGATTTGATCTACCAACTGATAATATCACTTGATATGATAAGCAGTAGCAAGTGAAGTAGTTAATGTTAAACAGTGAGTAACAAACTTGTTAGTCACTTTCCATGTCCCTTCCCTACGAAAAAGTACAGCCTACAACGTGTTTTAGCGATTTGATCTACCAACTGATAATATCACTTGATATGATAAGCAGTAATAAGTGAAGTAGTTAATGTTAAACAGTGAGTAACAAATTTGTTAGTCACTTTCCTTGTCCCTTCCCATCGAAAAGTACAGCCTACAACGTGTTTTAGCGATTTGATCTACCAACTGATAATATCACTTGATATGATAAGCAGTAATAAGTGAAGTAGTTAATGTTAAACAGTGAGTAACAAACTTGTTAGTCACTTTCCCTGTCCCTTCCCTACGAAAAAGTACAGCCTACAACGTGTTTTAGCGATTTGATCTACCAACTGATAATATCACTTGATATGATAAGCAGTAATAAGTGAAGTAGTTAATGTTAAACAGTGAGTAACAAACTTGTTAGTCACTTTCCCTGTCCCTCCCCATCGAAAAGTACAGCCTACAACGTGTTTTAGCGATTTGATCTACCAACTGATAATATCACTTGATATGATAAGCAGTAATAAGTGAAGTAGTTAATGTTAAACAGTGAGTAACAAACTTGTTAGTCACTTTCCTAGTCCCTTCCCATCGAAAAGTACAGCCTACAACGTGTTTTAGCGATTTGATCTACCAACTGATAATATCACTTGATATGATAAGCAGTAATAAGTGAAGTAGTTAATGTTAAACAGTGAGTAACAAACTTGTTAGTCACTTTCCCTGTCCCTTCCCTACGAAAAAGTACAGCCTACAACGTGTTTTAGCGATTTGATCTACCAACTGATAATATCACTTGATATGATAAGCAGTAATAAGTGAAGTAGTTAATGTTAAACAGTGAGTAACAAACTTGTTAGTCACTTTCCTGTCCCTTCCCTACGAAAAGTACAGCCTACAACGTGTTTTAGCGATTTGATCTACCAACTGATAATATCACTTGATATGATAAGCAGTAATAAGTGAAGTAGTTAATGTTAAACAGTGAGTAACAAACTTGTTAGTCACTTTCCTGTCCCTTCCCTACGAAAAGTACAGCCTACAACGTGTTTTAGCGATTTGATCTACCAACTGATAATATCACTTGATATGATAAGCAGTAATAAGTAAAGTAGTTAATGTTAAACAGTGAGTAACAAACTTGTTAGTCACTTTCCTGTCCCTTCCTACGAAAAGTACAGCCTACAACGTGTTTTAGCGATTTGATCTACCAACTGATAATATCACTTGATATGATAAGCAGTAATAAGTGAAGTAGTTAATGTTAAACAGTGAGTAACAAACTTGTTAGTCACTTTCCTGTCCCTTCCCTACGAAAAGTACAGCCTACAACGTGTTTTAGCGATTTGATCTACCAACTGATAATATCACTTGATATGATAAGCAGTAGTAAGTGAAGTAGTTAATGTTAAACAGTGAGTAACAAACTTGTTAGTCACTTTCCTTGTCCCTTCCCATCGAAAAGTACAGCCTACAACGTGTTTTAGCGATTTGATCTACCAACTGATAATATCACTTGATATGATAAGCAGTAACAAGTGAAGTAGTTAATGTTAAACAGTGAGTAACAAACTTGTTAGTCACTTTCCCTGTCCCTTCCCATCGAAAAGTACAGCCTACAACGTGTTTCAGCGATTCGATCTACCAACTGATAATAACACTTGATATGATAAGCAGTAATAAGTGAAGTAGTTAATGTTAAACAGTGAGTAACAAACTTATTAGTCACTTTCCTTGTCCCTTCCCATCGAAAAGTACAGCCTACAACGTGTTTTAGCGATTTGATCTACCAACTGATAATATCACTTGATATGATAAGCAGTAATAAGTGAAGTAGTTAATGTTAAACAGTGAGTAACAAACTTGTTAGTCACTTTCCCTGTCCCTCCCCATCGAAAAAGTACAGCCTAGAACGTGTTTTAGCGATTTGATCTACCAACTGATAATATCACTTGTTATGATAAGCAGTAATAAGTTAAGTAGTTAATGTTAAACAGTGAGTAACAAACTTGTTAGTCACTTTCCTGTCCCTTCCCTACGAAAAAGTACAGCCTACAACGTGTTTTAGCGATTTGATCTACCAACTGATAATATCACTTGATATGATAAGCAGTAATAAGTGAAGTAGTTAATGTTAAACAGTGAGTAACAAACTTGTTAGTCACTTTCCCTGTCCCTTCCCTACGAAAAAGTACAGCCTACAACGTGTTTTAGCGATTTGATCTACCAACTGATAATATCACTTGATATGATAAGCAGTAATAAGTGAAGTAGTTAATGTTAAACAGTGAGTAACAAACTTGTTAGTCACTTTCCTAGTCCCTTCCCATCGAAAAGTACAGCCTACAACGTGTTTTAGCGATTTGATCTACCAACTGATAATATCACTTGATATGATAAGCAGTAATAAGTGAAGTAGTTAATGTTAAACAGTGAGTAACAAACTTGTTAGTGACTTTCCCTGTCCCTTCTCTACGAAAAAGTACAGCCTACAACGTGTTTTAGCGATTTGATCTACCAACTGATAATATCACTTGATATGATAAGCAGTAATAAGTGAAGTAGTTAATGTTAAACAGTGAGTAACAAACTTGTTAGTCACTTTCTCTGTCCCTTCCCTACGAAAAGTACAGACTACAACGTGTTTTAGCGATTTGATCTACCAACTGATAATATCACTTGATATGATAAGCAGTAATAAGTGAAGTAGTTAATGTTAAACAGTGAGTAACAAACTTGTTAGTCACTTTCCTGTCCCTTCCCTACGAAAAGTACAGCCTACAACGTGTTTTAGCGATTTGATCTACCAACTGATAATATCACTTGATATGATAAGCAGTAATAAGTGAAGTAGTTAATGTTAAACAGTGAGTAACAAACTTGTTAGTCACTTTCCCTGTCCCTTCCTACGAAAAGTACAGCCTACAACGTGTTTTAGCGATTTGATCTACCAACTGATAATATCACTTGATATGATAAGCAGTAATAAGTGAAGTAGTTAATGTTAAACAGTGAGTAACAAACTTGTTAGTCACTTTCCTGTCCCTTCCCTACGAAAAGTACAGCCTACAACGTGTTTTAGCGATTTGATCTACCAACTGATAATATCACTTGATATGATAAGCAGTAATAAGTGAAGTAGTTAATGTTAAACAGTGAGTAACAAACTTGTTAGTCACTTTCCTGTCCCTTCCCTACGAAAAGTACAGCCTACAACGTGTTTTAGCGATTTGATCTACCAACTGATAATATCACTTGATATGATAAGCAGTAATAAGTGAAGTAGTTAATGTTAAACAGTGAGTAACAAACTTGTTAGTCACTTTCCTGTCCCTTCCCTACGAAAAAGTACAGCCTACAACGTGTTTTAGCGATTTGATCTACCAACTGATAATATCACTTGATATGATAAGCAGTAATAAGTGAAGTAGTTAATGTTAAACAGTGAGTAACAAACTTGTTAGTCACTTTCCCTGTCCCTTCCCTACGAAAAGTACAGCCTACAACGTGTTTTAGCGATTTGATCTACCAACTGATAATATCACTTGATATGATAAGCAGTAATAAGTGAAGTAGTTAATGTTAAACAGTGAGTAACAAACTTGTTAGTCACTTTCCTGTCCCTTCCCTACGAAAAGTACAGCCTACAACGTGTTTTAGCGATTTGATCTACCAACTGATAATATCACTTGATATGATAAGCAGTAGTAAGTGAAGTAGTTAATGTTAAACAGTGAGTAACAAACTTGTTAGTCACTTTCCTGTCCCTTCCCTACGAAAAAGTACAGCCTACAACGTGTTTTAGCGATTTGATCTACCAACTGATAATATCACTTGATATGATAAGCAGTAATAAGTGAAGTAGTTAATGTTAAACAGTGAGTAACAAACTTGTTAGTCACTTTCCCTGTCCCTTCCTACGAAAAGTACAGCCTACAACGTGTTTTAGCGATTTGATCTACCAACTGATAATATCACTTGATATGATAAGCAGTAATAAGTGAAGTAGTTAATGTTAAACAGTGAGTAACAAACTTGTTAGTGACTTTCCCTGTCCCTTCCCTACGAAAAAGTACAGCCTACAACGTGTTTTAGCGATTTGATCTACCAACTGATAATATCACTTGATATGATAAGCAGTAATATTGAAGTAGTTAATGGTAAACAGTAAGTAAGAAACTTGTTAGTCACTTTCTCTGTCCCTTCCCTACGAAAAAGTACAGCCTACAACGTGTTTTAGCGATTTGATCTACCAACTGATAATATCACTTGATATGATAAGCAGTAATAAGTGAAGTAGTTAATGTTAAACAGTGAGTAACAAACTTGTTAGTCACTTTCCCTGTCCCTTCCCTACGAAAAGTACAGCCTACAACGTGTTTTAGCGATTTGATCTACCAACTAATAATATCACTTGATATGATAAGCAGTAATAAGTGAAGTAGTTAATGTTAAACAGTGAGTAACAAACTTGTTAGTCACTTTCCCTGTCCCTTCCCTACGAAAAAGTACAGCCTACAACGTGTTTTAGCGATTTGATCTACCAACTGATAATATCACTTGATATGATAAGCAGTAACAAGTGAAGTAGTTAATGTTAAACAGTGAGTAACAAACTTGTTAGTCACTTTCCCTGTCCCTTCCCTACGAAAAAGTACAGCCTACAACGTGTTTTAGCGATTTGATCTACCAACTGATAATATCACTTGATATGATAAGCAGTAATAAGTGAAGTAGTTAATGTTAAACAGTGAGTAACAAACTTGTTAGTCACTTTCCTAGTCCCTTCCCATCGAAAAGTACAGCCTACAACGTGTTTTAGCGATTTGATCTACCAACTAATAATATCACTTGATATGATAAGCAGTAATAAGTGAAGTAGTTAATGTTAAACAGTGAGTAACAAACTTGTTAGTCACTTTCCTGTCCCTTCCTACGAAAAGTACAGCCTACAACGTGTTTTAGCGATTTGATCTACCAACTGATAATCTCATTTGATATGATAAGCAGTAGTAAGTGAAGTAGTTAATGATAAACAGTGAGTAACAAACTTGTTAGTCACTTTCCTGTCCCTTCCCTACGAAAAAGTACAGCCTACAACGTGTTTTAGCGATTTGGTCTACCAAGTGATAATATCACTTGATATGATAAGCAGTAATAAGTGAGGTAGTTAATGTTAAACAGTGAGTAACAAAATTGTTAGTCACTTTCTCTGTCCCTTCCCATCGAAAAGTACAGCCTACAACGTGTTTTAGCGATTTGATCTACCAACTGATAATATCACTTGATATGATAAGCAGTAATAAGTGAAGTAGTTAATGTTAAACAGTGAGTAACAAACTTATTAGTCACTTTCCCTGTCCCTTCCCTACGAAAAAGTACAGCCTACAACGTGTTTTAGCGATTTGATCTACCAACTGATAATATCACTTGATATGATAAGCAGTAGTAAGTGAAGTAGTTAATGTTAAACAGTGAGTAACAAACTTGTTAGTCACTTTCCTTGTCCCTTCCCATCGAAAAGTACAGCCTACAACGTGTTTTAGCGATTTGATCTACCAACTGATAATATCACTTGATATGATAAGCAGTAATAAGTGAAGTAGTTACTGTTAAACAGTGAGTAACAAACTTATTAGTCACTTTCCCTGTCCCTTCCCTACGAAAAAGTACAGCCTACAACGTGTTTTAGCGATTTGATCTACCAACTGATAATACCACTTGATATGATAAGCAGTAACAAGTGAAGTAGTTAATGTTAAACAGTGAGTAACAAACTTGTTAGTCACTTTTTCTGTCCCTTCCCTACGAAAAAGTACAGCCTACAACGTGTTTTAGCGATTTGATCTACCAACTGATAATATCACTTGATATGATAAGCAGTAATAAGTGAAGTAGTTAATGTTAAACAGTGAGTAACAAACTTGTTAGTCACTTTCCCTGTCCCTTCCCTACGAAAAAGTACAGCCTACAACGTGTTTTAGCGATTTGATCTACCAACTGATAATATCACTTGATATGATAAGCAGTAATAAGTGAAGTAGTTAATGTTAAACAGTGAGTAACAAACTTGTTAGTCACTTTCCCTGTCCCTTCCCTACGAAAAAGTACAGCCTACAACGTGTTTTAGCGATTTGATCTACCAACTGATAATATCACTTGATATGATAAGCAGTAATAAGTGAAGTAGTTAATGTTAAACAGTGAGTAACAAACTTGTTAGTCACTTTCCCTGTCCCTTCCTACGAAAAGTACAGCCTACAACGTGTTTTAGCGATTTGATCTACCAACTGATAATATCACTTGATATGATAAGCAGTAATAAGTGAAGTAGTTAATGTTAAACAGTTAGTAACAAACTTGTTAGTCACTTTCCCTGTCCCTTCCCTACGAAAAAGTACAGCCTACAACGTGTTTTAGCGATTTGATCTACCAACTGATAATAACTCTTGATATGATAAGCAGTAATAAGTGAAGTAGTTAATGTTAAACAGTGAGTAACAAACTTATTAGTGACTTTCCTGTCCCTTTCCTACGAAAAAGTACAGCCTTCAAGGTGTTTGGGCGAGTTGATCTACCAACTGATAATATCACTTGATATGATAAGCAGTAGTAAGTGAAGTAGGTAATGTTAAACAGTGAGTAACAAACTTGTTAGTCACTTTCCATGTCCCTTCCTACGAAAAGTACAGCCTACAACGTGTTTTAGCGATTTGATCTACCAACTGATAATATCACTTGATATGATAAGCAGTAATAAGTGAAGTAGTTAATGTTAAACAGTGAGTAACAAACTTGTTAGTCACTTTCCCTGTCCCTTCCCTACGAAAAAGTACAGCCTACAACGTGTTTTAGCGATTTGATCTACCAACTGATAATATCACTTGATATGATAAGCAGTAATAAGTGAAGTAGTTAATGTTAAACAGTGAGTAACAAACTTGTTAGTCACTTTCCCTGTCCCTTCCCTACGAAAAGTACAGCCTACAACGTGTTTTAGCGATTTGATCTACCAACTGATAATATCACTTGATATGATAAGCAGTAATAAGTGAAGTAGTTAATGTTAAACAGTGAGTAACAAACTTGTTAGTCACTTTCCTTGTCCCTTCCCTACGAAAAAGTACAGCCTACAACGTGTTTTAGCGATTTGGTCTACCAAGTGATAATATCACTTGATATGATAAGCAGTAATAAGTGAGGTAGTTAATGTTAAACAGTGAGTAACAAACTTGTTAGTCACTTTACTAGTCCCTTGCCATCGAAAAGTACAGCCTACAACGTGTTTTAGCGATTTGGTCTACCAAGTGATAATATCACTTGATATGATAAGCAGTAATAAGTGAGGTAGTTAATGTTAAACAGTGAGTAACAAACTTGTTAGTCACTTTCTCTGTCCCTTCCCTACGAAAAAGTACAGCCTATAACGTGTTTTAGCGATTTGATCTACCAACTGATAATATCACTTGATATGATAAGCAGTAATAAGTGAAGTAGTTAATGTTAAACAGTGAGTAACAAACTTGTTAGTCACTTTCTCTGTCCCTTCCCTACGAAAAAGTACAGCCTACAACGTGTTTTAGCGATTTGATCTACCAACTGATAATATCACTTGATATGATAAGCAGTAATAAGTGAAGTAGTTAATGTTAAACAGTGAGTAACAAACTTGTTAGTCACTTTCCCTGTCCCTTCCCTACGAAAAGTACAGCCTACAACGTGTTTTAGCGATTTGATCTACCAACTGATAATATCACTTGATATGATAAGCAGTAATAAGTGAAGTAGTTAATGTTAAACAGTGAGTAACAAACTTGTTAGTCACTTTCCTGTCCCTTCCCTACGAAAAGTACAGCCTACAACGTGTTTTAGCGATTTGATCTACCAACTGATAATATCACTTGATATGATAAGCAGTAATAAGTGAAGTAGTTAATGTTAAACAGTGAGTAACAAACTTGTTAGTCACTTTCCTGTCCCTTCCCTACGAAAAGTACAGCCTACAACGTGTTTTAGCGATTTGATCTACCAACTGATAATATCACTTAATATGATAAGCAGTAATAAGTGAAGTAGTTAATGTTAAACAGTAAGTAACACACTTGCTAGTCACTTTCCTAGTCCCTTCCCTACGAAAAAGTACAGCCTACAACGTGTTTTAGCGATTTGATCTACCAACTGATAATATCACTTGATATGATAAGCAGTAACAAGTGAAGTAGTTAATGTTAAACAGTGAGTAACAAACTTGTTAGTCACTTTCTCTGTCCCTTCCCATCGAAAAGTACAGCCTACAACGTGTTTTAGCGATTTGATCTACCAACTGATAATATCACTTGATATGATAAGCAGTAATAAGTGAAGTAGTTAATGTTAAACAGTGAGTAACAAACTTGTTAGTCACTTTCCCTGTCCCTTCCCTACGAAAAAGTACAGCCTACAACGTGTTTTAGCGATTTGATCTACCAACTGATAATATCACTTGATATGATAAGCAGTAACAAGTGAAGTAGTTAATGTTAAACAGTGAGTAACAAACTTGTTAGTCACTTTCCTAGTCCCTTCCTTACGAAAAGTACAGCCTACAACGTGTTTTAGCGATTTGATCTACCAACTAATAATATCACTTGATATGATAAGCAGTAATAAGTGAGGTAGTTAATGTTAAACAGTGAGTAACAAACTTGTTAGTCACTTTCTCTGTCCCTTCCCTACGAAAAAGTACAGCCTACAACGTGTTTTAGCGATTTGATCTACCAACTGATAATATCACTTGATATGATAAGCAGTAATAAGTGAAGTAGTTAATGTTAAACAGTGAGTAACAAACTTGTTAGTCACTTTCCCTGTCCCTTCCCTACGAAAAAGTACAGCCTACAACGTGTTTTAGCGATTTGATCTACCAACTGATAATATCACTTGATATGATAAGCAGTAATAAGTGAAGTAGTTAATGTTAAACAGTGAGTAACAAACTTGTTAGTCACTTTCCCTGTCCCTTCCCTACGAAAAGTACAGCCTACAACGTGTTTTAGCGATTTGATCTACCAACTGATAATATCACTTGATATGATAAGCAGTAATAAGTGAAGTAGTTAATGTTAAACAGTGAGTAACAAACTTGTTAGTCACTTTCCTAGTCCCTTCCCATCGAAAAGTACAGCCTACAACGTGTTTTAGCGATTTGATCTACCAACTGATAATATCACTTGATATGATAAGCAGTAATAAGTGAAGTAGTTAATGTTAAACAGTGAGTAACAAACTTGTTAGTCACTTTCCCTGTCCCTTCCCTACGAAAAAGTACAGCCTACAACGTGTTTTAGCGATTTGATCTACCAACTGATAATATCACTTGATATGATAAGCAGTAACAAGTGAAGTAGTTAATGTTAAACAGTGAGTAACAAACTTGTTAGTCACTTTCCCTGTCCCTTCCCTACGAAAAGTACAGCCTACAACGTGTTTTAGCGATTCGGTTTACCAACTGATAATATCACTTGTTGTGGTAAGCAAAGAGAAGTAGTTAATCTTAGACAGTGAGTAACAAACTTGTTAGTCACTTTCCTGTCCCTTTCCTACGAAAAAGTACAGCCTACAACGTGTTTTAGCGATTTGATCTACCAACTGATAATATCACTTGATATGATAAGCAGTAATAAGTGAAGTAGTTAATGTTAAACAGTGAGTAACAAACTTGTTAGTCACTTTCCTGTCCCTTCCCTACGAAAAGTACAGCCTACAACGTGTTTTAGCGATTTGATCTACCAACTGATAATATCACTTGATTTGATAAGCAGTAATAAGTGAAGTAGTTAATGTTAAACAGTGAGTAACAAACTTGTTAGTCACTTTCCTGTCCCTTCCCTACGAAAAAGTACAGCCTACAACGGGATTTAGCGATTTGATCTACCAACTGATAATATCACATGATATGATAAGCAGTAATAAGTGAAGTAGTTAATGTTAAACAGTGAGTAACAAACTTGTTAGTCACTTTCCTGTCCCTTCCCTACGAAAAAGTACAGCCTACAACGTGTCTTAGCGATTTCATCTACCAACTGGTAATATCACTTGATATGATAAGCAGGAACAAGTGAAATAGTTAATGTTAAACAGTGAGTAACAAACTTGTTAGTCACTTTCCTGTCCCTTCGCTACGAAAAAGTACAGCCTGCAGCGTGTTTTAGCGATTTGATCTACCAACTGATAATATCACTTGATATGATAAGCAGTAATAAGTGAAGTAGTTAATGTTAAACAGTGAGTAACAAACTTGTTACTCACTTTCCTGTCCCTTCCCTACGAAAAGTACAGCCTACAACGTGTTTTAGCGATTTGATCTACCAACTGATAATATCACTTGATATGATAAGCAGTAATAAGTGAAGTAGTTGATGTTAAACAGTGAGTAACAAACTTGTTAGTCACTTTCCTGTCCCTTCCCTACGAAAAAGTACAGCCTACAACGTGTTTTAGCGATTTGATCTACCAACTGATAATATCACTTGATATGATAAGCAGTAATAAGTGAAGTAGTTAATGTTAAACAGTGAGTAACAAACTTGTTAGTCACTTTCCTGTCCCTTCCCTACGAAAAGTACAGCCTACAACGTGTTTTAGCGATTTGATCTACCAACTGATAATATCACTTGATATGATAAGCAGTAATAAGTGAAGTAGTTAATGTTAAACAGTGAGTAACAAACTTGTTAGTCACTTTCCCTGTCCCTTCCCTACGAAAAAGTACAGCCTACAACGTGTTTTAGCGATTTGATCTACCAACTGATAATATCACTTGATATGATAAGCAGTAATAAGTGAAGTAGTTAATGTTAAACAGTGAGTAACAAACTTGTTAGTCACTTTCCTGTCCCTTCCCTACGAAAAGTACAGCCTACAACGTGTTTTTGCGATTTGATCTACCAACTGATAATATCACTTGATATGATAAGCAGTAATAAGTGAAGTAGTTAATGTTAAACAGTGAGTAACAAACTTGTTAGTCACTTTCCTGTCCCTTCCCTACGAAAAGTACAGCCTACAACGTGTTTTAGCGATTTGATCTACCAAGTGATAATATCACTTGATATGATAAGCAGTAATAAGTGAAGTAGTTAATGTTAAACAGTAAGTAACACACTTGTTAGTCACTTTCCTAGTCCCTTCCCTACGAAAAAGTACAGCCTACAACGTGTTTTAGCGATTTGATCTACCAACTGATAATATCACTTGATATGATAAGCAGTAACAAGTGAAGTAGTTAATGTTAAACAGTGAGTAACAAACTTGTTAGTCACTTTCCTAGTCCCTTCCCTACGAAAAAGTACAGCCTACAACGTGTTTTAGCGATTTGATCTACCAACTGATAATATCACTTGATATGATAAGCAGTAATAAGTGAAGAAGTTAATGTTAAACAGTGAGTAACAAACTTATTAGTCACTTTCCTGTCCCTTCCTACGAAAAAGTACAGCCTACAACGTGTTTTAGCGATTTGATCTACCAACTGATAATATCACTTGATATGATAAGCAGTAATAAGTGAAGTAGTTAATGTTAAACAGTGAGTAACAAACTTGTTAGTCACTTTCCTGTCCCTTCCCTACGAAAAGTACAGCCTACAACGTGTTTTAGCGATTTGATCTACCAACTGATAATATCACTTGATATGATAAGCAGTAATAAGTGAAGTAGTTAATGTTAAACAGTGAGTAACAAACTTATTAGTCACTTTCCCTGTCCCTTCCCTACGAAAAGTACAGCCTACAACGTGTTTTAGCGATTTGATCTACCAACTGATAATATCACTTGATATGATAAGCAGTAATAAGTGAAGTAGTTAATGTTAAACAGTGAGTAACAAACTTGTTAGTCACTTTCCTGTCCCTTCCCTACGAAAAAGTACAGCCTACAACGTGTTTTAGCGATTTGATCTACCAACTGATAATATCACTTGATATGATAAGCAGTAATAAGTGAAGTAGTTAATGTTAAACAGTGAGTAACAAACTTGTTAGTCACTTTCCTTGTCCCTTCCCTACGAAAAAGTACAGCCTACAACGTGTTTTAGCGATTTGATCTACCAACTGATAATATCACTTGATATGATAAGCAGTAATAAGTGAAGTAGTTAATGTTAAACAGTGAGTAACAAACTTGTTAGTCACTTTCCTTGTCCCTTCCCATCGAAAAGTACAGCCTACAACGTGTTTCAGCGATTCGATCTACCAACTGATAATAACACTTGATATGATAAGCAGTAATAAGTGAAGTAGTTAATGTTAAACAGTGAGTAACAAACTTATTAGTCACTTTCCCTGTCCCTTCCCTACGAAAAAGTACAGCCTACAACGTGTTTTAGCGATTTGATCTACCAACTGATAATATCACTTGATATGA
The DNA here is from genome assembly GCA_029168955.1 of Aplectana chamaeleonis. Taxonomy (NCBI): domain Eukaryota; kingdom Metazoa; phylum Nematoda; class Chromadorea; order Rhabditida; family Cosmocercidae; genus Aplectana; species Aplectana chamaeleonis. Next base: position 39,063 of record JAPDOI010000021.1, read on the forward strand.
TAAGCAGTAATAAGTGAAGTAGTTAATGTTAAACAGTGAGTAACAAACTTGTTAGTCACTTTCCTTGTCCCTTCCCTACGAAAAAGTACGGCCTACAACGTGTTTTAGCGATTTGATCTACCAACTGATAATATCACTTGATATGATAAGCAGTAATAAGTGAAGTAGTTAATGTTAAACAGTGAGTAACAAACTTGTTAGTCACTTTCCCTGTCCCTTCCCTACGAAAAGTACAGCCTACAACGTGTTTTAGCGATTTGATCTACCAACTGATAATATCACTTGATATGATAAGCAGTAATAAGTGAAGTAGTTAATGTTAAACAGTGAGTAACAAACTTGTTAGTCACTTTCCTGTCCCTTCCCTACGAAAAAGTACAGCCTACAACGTGTTTTAGCGATTTGATCTACCAACTGATAATATCACTTGATATGATAAGCAGTAATAAGTGAAGTAGTTAATGTTAAACAGTGAGTAACAAACTTGTTAGTCACTTTCCTGTCCCTTCCTATCGAAAAAGTACAGCCTACAACGTGTTTTAGCGATTTGATCTACCAACTGATAATATCACTTGATATGATAAGCAGTAATAAGTGAAGTAGTTAATGTTAAACAGTGAGTAACAAACTTGTTAGTCACTTTCCTGTCCCTTCCCTACGAAAAAGTACAGCCTACAACGTGTTTTAGCGATTTGATCTACCAACTGATAATATCACTTGATATGATAAGCAGTAATAAGTGAAGTAGTTAATGTTAAACAGTGAGTAACAAACTTGTTAGTCACTTTCCTGTCCCTTCCCTACGAAAAAGTACAGCCTACAACGTGTTTTAGCGATTTGATCTACCAACTGATAATATCACTTGATATGATAAGCAGTAATAAGTGAAGTAGTTAATGTTAAACAGTGAGTAACAAACTTGTTAGTCACTTTCCTGTCCCTTCCTACGAAAAAGTACAGCCTACAACGTGTTTTAGCGATTTGATCTACCAACTGATAATATCACTTGATATGATAAGCAGTAATAAGTGAAGTAGTTAATGTTAAACAGTGAGTAACAAACTTGTTAGTCACTTTCCTGTCCCTTCCCTACGAAAAAGTACAGCCTACAACGTGTTTTAGCGATTTGATCTACCAACTGATAATATCACTTGATATGATAAGCAGTAATAAGTGAAGTAGTTAATGTTAAACAGTGAGTAACAAACTTGTTAGTCACTTTCCTGTCCCTTCCCTACGAAAAGTACAGCCTACAACGTGTTTTAGCGATTTGATCTACCAACTGATAATATCACTTGATATGATAAGCAGTAATAAGTGAAGTAGTTAATGTTAAACAGTGAGTAACAAACTTGTTAGTCACTTTCCTGTCCCTTCCCTACGAAAAAGTACAGCCTACAACGTGTTTTAGCGATTTGATCTACCAACTGATAATATCACTTGATATGATAAGCAGTAATAAGTGAAGTAGTTAATGTTAAACAGTGAGTAACAAACTTGTTAGTCACTTTCCTGTCCCTTCCCTACGAAAAAGTACAGCCTACAACGTGTTTTAGCGATTTGATCTACCAACTGATAATATCACTTGATATGATAAGCAGTAATAAGTGAAGTAGTTAATGTTAAACAGTGAGTAACAAACTTGTTAGTCACTTTCCTGTCCCTTCCCTACGAAAAGTACAGCCTACAACGTGTTTTAGCGATTTGATCTACCAACTGATAATATCACTTGATATGATAAGCAGTAATAAGTGAAGTAGTTAATGTTAAACAGTGAGTAACAAACTTGTTAGTCACTTTCCTGTCCCTTCCCTACGAAAAAGTACAGCCTACAACGTGTTTTAGCGATTAGATCTACCAACTGATAATATCACTTGATATGATAAGCAGTAACAAGTGAAGTAGTTAATGTTAAACAGTGAGTAACAAACTTGTTAGTCACTTTCCCTGTCCCTTCCCTACGAAAAGTACAGCCTACAACGTGTTTTAGCGATTTGATCTACCAACTGATAATATCACTTGATATGATAAGCAGTAATTAGTGAAGTAGTTAATGTTAAACAGTGAGTAACAAACTTGTTAGTCACTTTCCCTGTCCCTCCCCATCGAAAAGTACAGCCTACAACGTGTTTTAGCGATTTGATCTACCAACTGATAATATCACTTGATATGATAAGCAGTAACAAGTGAAGTAGTTAATGTTAAACAGTGAGTAACAAACTTGTTAGTCACTTTCCCTGTCCCTTCCCTACGAAAAAGTACAGCCTACAACGTGTTTTAGCGATTTGATCTACCAACTGATAATATCACTTGATATGATAAGCAGTAATAAGTGAAGTAGTTAATGTTAAACAGTGAGTAACAAACTTGTTAGTCACTTTCCCTGTCCCTTCCCATACGAAAAGTACAGCCTACAACGTGTTTTAGCGATTTGATCTACCAACTGATAATATCACTTGATATGATAAGCAGTAATAAGTGAAGTAGTTAATGTTAAACAGTGAGTAACAAACTTGTTAGTCACTTTCCTGTCCCTTCCCTACGAAAAAGTACAGCCTACAACGTGTTTTAGCGATTTGATCTACCAACTGATAATATCACTTGATATGATAAGCAGAAGTAAGTCAAGTAGTTAATGTTAAACAGTGAGTATCAAACTTGTTAGGCTCTTTCCCTGTCCCTTCCCTACGAAAAAGTACAGCCTACAACGTGTTTTAGCGATTTGATCTACCAAGTGATAATATCACTTGATATGATAAGCAGTAGTAAGTGAAGTAGTTAATGTTAAACAGTGAGTAACAAACTTGTTAGTCACTTTCCCTGTCCCTTCCCTACGAAAAAGTACAGCCTACAACGTGTTTTAGCGATTTGATCTACCAACTGATAATATCACTTGATATGATAAGCAGTAATAAGTGAAGTAGTTAATGTTAAACAGTGAGTAACAAACTTGTTAGTCACTTTCCCTGTCCCTTCCCTACGAAAAAGTACAGCCTACAACGTGTTTTAGCGATTTGATCTACCAACTGATAATATCACTTGATATGATAAGCAGTAACAAGTGAAGTAGTTAATGTTAAACAGTGAGTAACAAACTTGTTAGTCACTTTCCTAGTCCCTTCCCTACGTAAAAGTACAGCCTACAACGTGTTTTAGCGATTTGATCTACCAACTGATAATATCACTTGATATGATAAGCAGTAGTAAGTGAAGTAGTTAATGTTAAACAGTGAGTAACAAACTTGTTAGTCACTTTCCCTGTCCCTTCCCTACGAAAAAGTACAGCCTACAACGTGTTTTAGCGATTTGATCTACCAACTGATAATATCACTTGATATGATAAGCAGTAATAAGTGAAGTAGTTAATGTTAAACAGTGAGTAACAAACTTAATAGTCACTTCCCCTGTCCCTTCCCTACGAAAAAGTACAGCCTACAACGTGTTTTAGCGATTTGATCTACCAACTGATAATATCACTTGATATGATAAGCAGTAGTAAGTGAAGTAGTTAATGTTAAACAGTGAGTAACAAACTTGTTAGTCACTTTCCTAGTCCCTTCCCTACGAAAAAGTACAGCCTACAACGTGTTTTAGCGATTTGATCTACCAACTGATAATATCACTTGATATGATAAGCAGTAGTAAGTGAAGTAGTTAATGTTAAACAGTGAGTAACAAACTTGTTAGTCACTTTCCCTGTCCCTTCCCTACGAAAAAGTACAGCCTACAACGTGTTTTAGCGATTTGATCTACCAACTGATAATATCACTTGATATGATAAGCAGTAGTAAGTGAAGTAGTTAATGTTAAACAGTGAGTAACAAACTTGTTAGTCACTTTCCCTGTCCCTTCCCTACGAAAAAGTACAGCCTACAACGTGTTTTAGCGATTTGATCTACCAAGTGATAATATCACTTGATATGATAAGCAGTAATAAGTGAAGTAGTTAATGTTAAACAGTGAGTAACAAACTTGTTAGTCACTTTCCCTGTCCCTTCCCTACGAAAAAGTACAGCCTACAACGTGTTTTAGCGATTTGATCTACCAACTAATAATATCACTTGATATGATAAGCAGTAATAAGTGAAGTAGTTAATGTTAAACAGTGAGTAACAAACTTGTTAGTCACTTTCCTAGTCCCTTCCCATCGAAAAGTACAGCCTACAACGTGTTTTATCGATTTGATCTACCAACTAATAATATCACTTGATATGATAAGCAGTAATAAGTGAAGTAGTTAATGTTAAACAGTGAGTAACAAACTTGTTAGTCACTTTCCTTGTCCCTTCCCTCGAAAAGTACAGCCTACAACGTGTTTTAGCGATTTGATCTACAAACTAATAATATCACTTGATATGATAAGCAGTAATAAGTGAAGTAGTTAATGTTAAACAGTGAGTAACAAACTTGTTAGTCACTTTCCCTGTCCCTTCCCTACGAAAAAGTACAGCCTACAACGTGTTTTAGCGATTTGATCTACCAACTGATAATATCACTTGATATGATAAGCAGTAATAAGTGAAGTAGTTAATGTTAAACAGTGAGTAACAAACTTATTAGTCACTTTCCCTGTCCCTTCCCTACGAAAAAGTACAGCCTACAACGTGTTTTAGCGATTTGATCTACCAACTGATAATATCACTTGATATGATAAGCAGTAATAAGTGAAGTAGTTAATGTTAAACAGTGAGTAACAAACTTGTTAGTCACTTTCCTGTCCCTTCCCTACGAAAACGTAGAGCCTGCGAGGTGTTTTAGCGATTTGATCTACCAACTGATAATATCACTTGATATGATAAGCAGTAATAAGTGAAGTAGTTAATGTTAAACAGTGAGTAACAAACTTGTTAGTCACTTTCCCTGTCCCTTCCCTACGAAAAAGTACAGCCTACAACGTGTTTTAGCGATTTGATCTACCAACTGATAATATCACTTGATATGATAAGCAGTAATAAGTGAAGTAGTTAATGTTAAACAGTGAGTAACAAACTTGTTAGTCACTTTCCTTGTCCCTTCCCATCGAAAAGTACAGCCTACAACGTGTTTCAGCGATTCGATCTACCAACTGATAATATCACTTGATATGATAAGCAGTAATAAGTGAAGTAGTTAATGTTAAACAGTGAGTAACAAACTTGTTAGTTTTTTTCCATGTCCCTTCCCTACGAAAAAGTACAGCCTACAACGTGTTTTAGCGATTTGATCTACCAACTGATAATATCACTTGATATGATAAGCAGTAGTAAGTGAAGTAGTTAATGTTAAACAGTGAGTAACAAACTTGTTAGTCACTTTCCATGTCCCTTCCCTACGAAAAAGTACAGCCTACAACGTGTTTTAGTGATTTGGTCTACCAAGTGATAATATCACTTGATATGATAAGCAGTAACAAGTGAAGTAGTTAATGTTAAACAGTGAGTAACAAACTTATTAGTCACTTTCCCTGTCCCTTCCCTACGAAAAAGTACAGCCTACAACGTGTTTTAGCGATTTGATCTACCAACTGATAATATCACTTGATATGATAAGCAGTAGTAAGTGAAGTAGTTAATGTTAAACAGTGAGTAACAAACTTGTTAGTCACTTTCCCTGTCCCTTCCCTACGAAAAAGTACAGCCTACAACGTGTTTTAGCGATTTGATCTACCAACTGATAATATCACTTGATATGATAAGCAGTAATAAGTGAAGTAGTTAATGTTAAACAGTGAGTAACAAACTTGTTAGTCACTTTCCATGTCCCTTCCCTACGAAAAAGTACAGCCTACAACGTGTTTTAGCGATTTGATCTACCAACTGATAATATCACTTGATATGATAAGCAGTAATAAGTGAAGTAGTTAATGTTAAACAGTGAGTAACAAACTTGTTAGTCACTTTCCTAGTCCCTTCCCTACGAAAAAGTACAGCCTACAACGTGTTTTAGTGATTTGGTCTACCAACTGATAATATCACTTGATATGATAAGCAGTAATAAGTGAAGTAGTTAATGTTAAACAGTGAGTAACAAACTTATTAGTCACTTTCCCTGTCCCTTCCCTACGAAAAAGTACAGCCTACAACGTGTTTTAGTGATTTGGTCTACCAAGTGATAATATCATTTGATATGATAAGCAGTAATAAGTGAAGTAGTTAATGTTAAACAGTAAGTAACACACTTGTTAGTCACTTTCCTAGTCCCTTCCCTACGAAAAAGTACAGCCTACAACGTGTTTTAGCGATTTGATCTACCAACTGATAATATCACTTGATATGATAAGCAGTAGTAAGTGAAGTAGTTAATGTTAAACAGTGAGTAACAAACTTGTTAGTCACTTTCCTAGTCCCTTCCCTACGAAAAAGTACAGCCTACAACGTGTTTTAGCGATTTGATCTACCAACTGATAATATCACTTGATATGATAAGCAGTAGTAAGTGAAGTAGTTAATGTTAAACAGTGAGTAACAAACTTGTTAGTCACTTTCCATGTCCCTTCCCTACGAAAAAGTACAGCCTACAACGTGTTTTAGTGATTTGGTCTACCAAGTGATAATATCACTTGATATGATAAGCAGTAATAAGTGAAGTAGTTAATGTTAAACAGTGAGTAACAAACTTGTTAGTCACTTTCCCTGTCCCTTCCCTACGAAAAAGTACAGCCTACAACGTGTTTTAGCGATTTGATCTACCAACTGATAATATCACTTGATATGATAAGCAGTAGTAAGTGAAGTAGTTAATGTTAAACAGTGAGTAACAAACTTGTTAGTCACTTTCCCTGTCCCTTCCCTACGAAAAAGTACAGCCTACAACGTGTTTTAGCGATTTGATCTACCAACTGATAATATCACTTGATATGATAAGCAGTAGTAAGTGAAGTAGTTAATGTTAAACAGTGAGTAACAAACTTGTTAGTCACTTTCCATGTCCCTTCCCTACGAAAAAGTACAGCCTACAACGTGTTTTAGCGATTTGATCTACCAAGTGATAATATCACTTGATATGATAAGCAGTAATAAGTGAAGTAGTTAATGTTAAACAGTAAGTAACAAACTTGTTAGTCACTTTCCTAGTCCCTTCCCTACGAAAAAGTACAGCCTACAACGTGTTTTAGCGATTTGATCTACCAACTGATAATATCACTTGATATGATAAGCAGTAGTAAGTGAAGTAGTTAATGTTAAACAGTGAGTAACAAACTTGTTAGTCACTTTCCTAGTCCCTTCCCTACGAAAAAGTACAGCCTACAACGTGTTTTAGTGATTTGGTCTACCAAGTGATAATATCATTTGATATGATAAGCAGTAATAAGTGAAGTAGTTAATGTTAAACAGTAAGTAACACACTTGTTAGTCACTTTCCTAGTCCCTTCCCTACGAAAAAGTACAGCCTACAACGTGTTTTAGCGATTTGATCTACCAACTGATAATATCACTTGATATGATAAGCAGTAGTAAGTGAAGTAGTTAATGTTAAACAGTGAGTAACAAACTTGTTAGTCACTTTCCATGTCCCTTCCCTACGAAAAAGTACAGCCTACAACGTGTTTTAGCGATTTGATCTACCAACTGATAATATCACTTGATATGATAAGCAGTAATAAGTGAAGTAGTTAATGTTAAACAGTGAGTAACAAACTTATTAGTCACTTTCCCTGTCCCTTCCCTACGAAAAAGTACAGCCTACAACGTGTTTTAGTGATTTGGTCTACCAAGTGATAATATCATTTGATATGGTAAGCAGTAATAAGTGAAGTAGTTAATGTTAAACAGTAAGTAACAAACTTGTTAGTCACTTTCCTAGTCCCTTCCCTACGAAAAAGTACAGCCTACAACGTGTTTTAGTGATTTGGTCTACCAAGTGATAATATCATTTGATATGATAAGCAGTAATAAGTGAAGTAGTTAATGTTAAACAGTAAGTAACACACTTGTTAGTCACTTTCCTAGTCCCTTCCCTACGAAAAAGTACAGCCTACAACGTGTTTTAGCGATTTGATCTACCAACTGATAATATCACTTGATATGATAAGCAGTAATAAGTGAAGTAGTTAATGTTAAACAGTGAGTAACAAACTTATTAGTCACTTTCCCTGTCCCTTCCCTACGAAAAAGTACAGCCTACAACGTGTTTTAGTGATTTGGTCTACCAAGTGATGATATCACTTGATATGATAAGCAGTAATAAGTGAAGTAGTTAATGTTAAACAGTAAGTAACACACTTGTTAGTCACTTTCCTTGTCCCTTCCCTACGAAAAAGTACAGCCTACAACGTGTTTTAGTGATTTGGTCTACCAAGTGATAATATCACTTGATATGATAAGCAGTAATAAGTGAAGTAGTTAATGTCAAACAGTAATTACCCATTGTCTACCTACTCACCAGCCTGCTTATCTATCCACATACCAACTTACCTGCCTGTCCAACTGATCGCCTGCGACCATTGGCAGTGACCACTACTAAGGGTGCATAACGCACGAGGAAGCGGGAAGCAGGAAGCAGGAAGCAGGAACACACGCACAACAAGAATTTTTGATAAGGATTCGCCGATCTAACTTTGTTAGTTTTGAACCGATTTTGCTCAAATTTTGTCAGCATGTGCCTCCTGGACCCTCTCACCTATATCCCGATGGAAATCTCTGGAGAATTTGTTTAAAAGGTTTTATTAACTACTTTACAGAATTCTAAGTGATCACAAGTCCCGGGCAAAACCAAACCTCTCCAGCCGCTCCGCGGCTGGAGCGATATCGGTCGTGCGGCGCCGCGTGATCAATACCGTAGGATTGCACTGTGCCGCGCCGCCCCGCGGCGGGAGTATAAACGACCCCTTATGAGCGGTATTGTAATTCGGACAAAATTTTAAATGAATCTATTTCCTCCCGGCGAAAAAATACACCAGAATATTTTCATGTGAAGAAACTACACTTTATTTTCCTCACCATCTGCTTCTTCTCTGACCCTCGTAGGAATAGGAAAAGTTTGAAGGTGAACCTGCTTGAGTGGGTGCAATTCAGAGTTTCCGACGCAGTTTTCTAAGGTCAATTACCATTAATTGCGCAACAATATACAGTTCACCTCCGCACTGCCGTTCAGTCCGCAAAGTGCACGCTGATTGCGGAATTGTGCTGCGGCGCGGTTGCGGGCATCCTCAGACAAAAAAAGGGGGACACCCGGGCGCTTTTTGATTTTGGTGCCCGGGTGATCCCACCGCCGGGGTGATCCCACATCCCTGTCTGAGGATACTCGCAACCGCGCCGCAGCACGATTTCGCAATCAGCGCGCACTTTGCGGACTGAACGGCAGTGCGGAAGTGAACTGTAAATGCATTCAAACATTTGTGTGCAAAGTCGAAAAAATATTTGAATAGCACACATACACATGCAGACATAGTACATGTACACCTACAGCACATATAGACAGAATTACGAGGGTGCGAAGCGATTTTCAATGCGATGCGTCAGTAGTGCCTATAGGCTTTTTCGGAGATTCTCACCTCTGTTTTCACCTCACCACCACGTAATATGAAAACCTCAAAAAATTTTAAAGAAAAAATCCAGCTAATGTAGTTTTTGATATCCATCCAGTAGATACATCTTTTGCTCGACTGCCGCCTTCTAAAAGTGAAAACCAAGGCTGAAAAGGCCATTTGGAAAAAACTGCCTTTCTACCCCACTTTTTCCAACAGGGAAATTTTTTTTTCATTTCTTCTTCAATATAAGCGTCTTCAATTTTTTCCAGCTCCTAAGCTGGTCTATTTTACCGAACCGCTAATCTACGGCACATTAGGGCAATGCCAAAGACACCAGAAGGTCCGGAAAATCCAATTTTTCGCTATACGGAAAAATCCGATTTAGACGAGCATTTAGGTGGTCAGCGGCTCAAAAACCTGTCCGATGGGGCTGAAACTGAGTGAAAAACCGTTTGAAGTGATTCTGAGTTGATTCCAAGAAAAATTGGGCCAAAGTGAAAAAATCACTTCTGGTCGATTTTTGCTGTTCACATGATGAGGTGGAAAATCTCGAAAAAAAAACAGAAAAAATCCAGCTAATGTAGTTTTCGTTAACAAACCAGTAGATGCATCTTATGCTCGAATGCCGCCTCCTAGAAGTGAAAACAAAGACTGTAAGGGCCAGTGGAAAAAACGGCGCTTTAACACAACTTTTTCCAACGGGCGAGTTTTTCTATTTCTCACTCTACATCAGCGTCTTATCTTTTTTACCACTTCATAACTGGGTCTATTTTACCGAACCGCTGAAATACGGCCCATCAGAGCATTGTACATGACACTGGAAGGCCTCCAAAAACCATTTTTTCGCCTATTGGACAATTGTAATTTTGAGGAGCATCCAGGTCACCAGCTGTTGACAAACCAGTCTGAACAACTAGTGGTTGTGTAGGCAACATTCCGTGGTAGAGCTGAGTTAAAGTCGGAAAGGAAGGAATCGAAAAAAATTCGGCAGTAGGCCCCCCACCAATTTTTCAAGTTTGGTGGCAACCCCCCACTTTGGAAAATTTCCAACATTGCTTGACCCTAGTTTGGAGCCTCACATCCCATTTGAGGTCCCTGTCTCAACCATTCTTTTTTGCGAGCGTGTATGCTACCCCTAAGCTCATCAAAGCAAAATCAAGCACGATATGGGTTGAAGTGTTGCATTTACCTAGCTTGACCTATGATGGTTGATTTATGAGAGCTGCAAAAATTATTTTAGTGTTTCCGTAGCGCTCTTGATTTAGCTTTGATAAGTTCAACGGAGAAGTTTGTAAAATCTGATTCCACGTCTGCCAGTACCCATCGATTGTTCCTCTATGTTTGACCGCCAAATCGTATTTTTACTTAGTTCAATACATTTCCCAATGTTCTTGCTACCTCAGGTTATTTTGCGCCTAATCATTTTCAAAAAAATTTTAAGGACATTTTTTCGACTTTTCATTTCTCGCGAATATGACAGTGCCAAATCATATTTCTTCACTGGAAGTTAAACTTCCAGAAATTGATAAGACAGGATTAACACTCGGCGCCTTCGATCCGCAACGGATTGCGCCCCACGTTCGAGTCCATAATTCTTGGGCCTCACATAGCCTGTTGAACATTTGAAAACGAACTTCATTGTGGGCTGTTGAAAACAGTGTTCACGTACATAAATTTCGTTCTGAAGTCCTATAACTGGAACAATGCGTTGAACATTATTTGATGCTGCTCCAGTGTTCTTACACATTATTACTTCACTTATTTGCATTTCCGTGTTTTTTCGGAGGTGTGAAGATATTCTTACTGAAAGCGGACACTCTCACAGTTCTCAGGATATCCTAATGTCGAGTAAAACTTTTAGACATGTGTAAACTTCGCCCATCGCTGGGATTTTTTGAGTTCTCGTGTGGGTACAAAACGTTCCCCATTTTCTCCCAAGTGGTTAAAAACCCTGTTTGGGCGAAATTTCGACGTGAGTGCGAAATCCTTCATCGACCCCCATTTTGCGTAATCGGGCCTTTCTCCAAGTGAAATAACTGCCTTTATGTGTTATGATTACCGTTAATTCATCAAGATCGATCAGTCGCTTGTTGTCATTTGTAAGTTAACTGGTAACAACACTCCTCCCTCTTTTCTTATCAGTGTTGTTACTGAGGAGCTGTCGACTATCATTCGGCCGATAGACACTGTAGTATTATACTTGATACTATTTTTTATCATTTTTTATCTAGTCTAAAAAGTTCCTATTCGAAAAAGCTGATGAGCACCGAATCGGACGTGGACGGATGGACGCGTATCTTACAATGTCGCAGTTTTGGAGAACATTTTTGATTTTCTCTCTACAAATTCAATCTGATAATGTGTAAAAGGCATAACCTCTATTATGACCCCATCTGAAGGTCTCCGACTTCTTGTTCCTTGCTCATACCATCCGCTATTTATGGGTACGCGTCAGAAAAGGGTATCCTACTCGAAGCGGGAGATAATAAAGGCATGTACAGACCTTATGCGGGTTTTGGTAAGATACATACAGTAAAGGACAATTTCTATTGACATAGTCTTTTTTCAAAATATATCTGCTCCCCTTTGGGGCTATCAATTTCATCTTTTGAAAGGATATTCTCAGTCATAATGCCGACATAAAAAAGTATGCTACAGGACTACATATAGCGCAAATATTTAAAGACGAGGAAGACAATTTTTAGAATTCGCCATTTGCGACTTTTTGTCTCTTCTTCAACTCGATAGATTTCTTCGCCATTTTCGATATCGCTCCAGCCGCGAAGCGGCTGGAGGGGTTTGGATTTTGCCCGGGACTTGTGATCACTTGGAATTCTGTAAAGTAGTTAATAAAACCTGTTAAACAAATTCTCCAGAGATTTCCATCCGGATATAGGTGAGAGGGTCCAGGAGGCACATGCTGACAAAATTTGAGCAAAATCGGTTCAAAACTAACAAAGTTAGATCGGCGAATCCTTATCAAAAATTCTTGTTGTGCGCGTGTTCCTGCTTCCTGCTTCCTGCTTCCCGCTTCCTCGTGCGTTACGCACCCTTAGTAGTGGCCACTGCCAATGGTCGCAGGCGATCAGTTGGACAGGCAGGTAAGTTGGTATGTGGATAGATAAGCAGGCTGGTGAGTAGGTAGACAATGAGTACTTACTGTTTAGCATTAACTACTTCACTTATTACTGATTATCATATCAAGTGATTTTATCAGTTGGTAGATCAAATCGCTAAAACACGTTGTAGGCTGTACTTTTCGATGGGAAGGGACAAGGAAAGTGACTAACAAGTTTGTTACTTACTGTTTAACATTAACTACTTCACTTATTGCTGCTTATCATATCAAGTGATATTATCAGTTGGTAGATCAAATCGCTAAAACACGTTGTAGGCTGCTCTTTTCGATGAGAAGGGACAAGGAAAGTGACTAAGAAGTTTGTTACTTACTGTTTAACATTAACTACTCAGAGAGTCGGGGGGTCCGATTCGGCCACGATAGGCTTTCTAATCGGGTACCTAGTCGAGTTGAAAGGAACTTTTGCAACAGCACGTGCTGTTCTGGGGGAGCACGTGGCCTGTTCGGTAGCACTACGTGGCGCAGCGAGGCAAAACTTTTGCCGCACCCTATTTCCCACGCCGCAGCACGTGGCCTGTTCGATAAGACTACGTGGCGAAGAGAGACAAAACCCTTGCCGCGCCCCCGTTTCCCACGCGGCAGCACGTGGTCTGTTCGATAGGACTACGTGGCACTGGGGGCGGGCCCCCACCTCTTCGATGGGAGCGGGTCTCCCCCAACAAGGATACGGTCCAAGTCACGGCCAACAGCAGGGGATCACCCCCACAGCAGTCCGCGACAGGGACATCACCCTCGCCACGGTCGACAGCGAGAGACCTCCCCTCGCTGAGGACCGTGGGGGAGACCCCTAAACGGTTCAAAAATCGTCCAGAAAGTGACTCGTAGTCACCTTCCAGGAGCAGCCCCGAAGGGCGGACGACTCTCTCTGGATTCGGGCCCCTTATATACGTGCTGCGCGGCTGATTTGCGCCGGGTCAGTTCTGAAGCGATCGATCAACGTGTTCAATCATGGAAATTGTGGCTCGTTCGTCGTCCAAACTCATTGTAGTCGAATCGAAAGCGTATCGTGGCCGAGTGAAACGGCTATGATTGGCGGCACGCGCTTCTCACTTGGACGACGATTAGGCCACGTGGCGCACGGAAAGTACGTGGCCGTATCGCCGTCCAACCGCTTTGTAGTCGAATCGAAAGCCTATCGTGGCCGAATAGGACTCCCCGACTCTCTGAATACTTCACTTATTACTTCTTATCATATCAAATGATATTATCAGTTGGTAGATCAAATCGCTAAAACACGTTGTAGGCTGTACTTTTTGATGGGAAGGGACAAGGAAAAAGACTAACAGTTGTTACTTACTGTTTAACATTAACTACTTCACTTATTGCTGCTTATCATATCAAGTGATATTATCAGTTCGTAGATCAAATCGCTTAAACACGTTGTAGGCTGTAATTTTCGATGGGAAGGGACAAGGAAAGTGACTAACAAGTTTATTACTTACTGTTTAACATTAACTGCTTCGCTTATTACTGCTTATCATATCAAGTGATATTATCAGTTGGTAGATCAAATCGCTTAAACACGTTGTAGGCTTTACTTTTCGATGGGAAGGGACAAGGAAAGTGACTATCAAGTTTGTTACTTACTGTTTAACATTACCTACTTCGCTTATTACTGCTTATCATATCAAGTGATATTATCAGTTGGTAGATCAAATCGCTTAAACACGTTGTAGGCTTTACTTTTCGATGGGAAGGGACAAGGAAAGTGATTAACAAGTTTGTTACTTACTGTTTAACATTAACTACTTCACTTTGCTTATCACATCAAGTGATATTATCAGTTGGTAAATCAAATCGCTAAAACACGTTGTAGGCTGTTCTTTTCGATGGGAAGGGACAAGGAAAGTGACTAAGAAGTTTGTTACTTACTGTTTAACATTAACTACTCAGAGAGTCGGGGGGTCCGATTCGGCCACGATAGGCTTTCTAATCGGGTACCTAGTCGAGTTGAAAGGAACTTTTGCAACAGCACGTGCTGTTCTGGGGGAGCACGTGGCCTGTTCGGTAGCACTACGTGGCGCAGCGAGGCAAAACTTTTGCCGCACCCTATTTCCCACGCCGCAGCACGTGGCCTGTTCGATAAGACTACGTGGTGCAGAGACAAAACTCTTGCCGCGTCCCCGTTTCCCACGCAGCAGCACGTGGCTTGTTCGATAGGACTACGTGGCGCTGGGGGGCGGGCCCCACTTCTTCGAGGGGAGTGGGTCTCCCCCAACAAGGATACGGTCCAAGTCACGGCCTGCAGCAAGGGATCACCCCCCACAGCAGTCCGCGACAGGGACATCACCCTCGCCACGGTCGACAGCGAGGGACCTCCCCTCGCTGAGGATCGTGGGAGAGACCCCTAAACGGTTCAAAAATCGTCCAGAAAGTGACTCGTAGTCACCTTCCAGGAGCAGCCCCGAAGGGCGGACGACTCTCTCTGGATTCGGGCCCCTTATATACGTGCTGCGCGGCTGATTTGCGCCGGGTCAGTTCTGAAGCGATCGATCAACGTGTTCAATCATGGAAATTGTGGCTCGTTCGTCGTCCAAACTCATTGTAGTCGAATCGAAAGCGTATCGTGGCCGAGTGAAACGGCTATGATTGGCGGCACGCGCTTCTCACTTGGACGACGATTAGGCCACGTGGCGCACGGAAAGTACGTGGCCGTATCGCCGTCCAACCGCTTTGTAGTCGAATCGAAAGCCTATCGTGGCCGAATAGGACTCCCCGACTCTCTGAGTACTTCACTTATTACTTCTTATCATATCAAATGATATTATCAGTTGGTAGATCAAATCGCTAAAACACTTTGTAGGCTGTACTTTTTGATGGGAAGGGACAAGGAAAAAGACTAACAGTTGTTACTTACTGTTTAACATTAACTACTTCACTTATTGCTGCTTATCATATCAAGTGATATTATCAGTTCGTAGATCAAATCGCTTAAACACGTTGTAGGCTGTACTTTTCGATGGGAAGGGACAAGGAAAGTGACTAACAAGTTTGTTACTTACTGTTTAACATTAACTACTTCACTTATTGCTGCTTATCATATCAAGTGATATTATCAGTTGGTAGATCAAATCGCTTAAACACGTTGTAGGCTGTACTTTTCGATGGGAAGGGACAAGGAAAGTGACTAACAAGTTTGTTACTTACTGTTTAACATTAACTACTTCACTTATTGCTGCTTATCATATCAAGTGATATTATCAGTTGGTAGATCAAATCGCTTAAACACGTTGTAGGCTGTACTTTTCGATGGGAAGGGACAAGGAAAGTGACTAACAAGTTTGTTATTTACTGTTTTACATTAACTACTTGACTTATTACTTCTTATCATATCAAGTGATATTATCAGTTGGTAGATCAAATCGTTAAAACACGTTGTAGGCTGTACTTTTCGATGGGAAGGGACAAGGAAAGTGACTAACAAGTTTGTTACTTACTGTTTAACATTAACTACTTCACTTATTACTGCTTATCATATCAAGTGATATTATCAGTTGGTAGATCCAATCGCTAAAACACGTTGTAGGCTGTACTTTTCGATGGGAAGGGACAAGGAAAGTGACTAACAAGTGTGTTACTTTCTGATGACGTCATCAAAGTGCATGGGGCATCTGATGATGTCATCAGGACGTCGTGCCCAGGTTTGCCAAGTGCATAGGGCATCTGATGACGTCATTAGGATATCGTGCCAAGTACATAGGGCATCTGGTGACGTCATCAGGATGTCATGTAAGGTACATAGGACATTTTATGACGTCATCAGGACGTCGTAGAGTGAGTCGCGCGTCACTTGTAGCGTGCGGAACAAGTCGATTACTTACTGATTATCATATCAATCCGTCCTATTGGAAAAATATTGAAGATTTTTTAGAGATATTACTTTGTAATATCAAGAAAAAGTGAACAATTTTATTAAAAAGGGGTCTTCCAAGCTAAAGAGGTTTGGTTAGCGTCAGAAACGTTCCAACAAAAAGGGAACAATAGACAGGTAGGATGAGGAGAGTCTACAAAAATTGAACAATATTTTCTGAGACTGATTTTCTTGGCCGATACTTCTTAACAGCGAAAACAAACCGTTGTGGCGTTTCAGGAGGAAGAGTTTAGTGTCTTTCGGGGAAAAGTTTAGCGTCTTTCGGAAAAAAGGCTTCTATTCGTTGACGAGATTATAAGAAAATACTCTTATTCGATGCTGCACTTTGAGTTCGCCTCTCGTAGCAGTTGGAGCTAGCCGTCTGTGTAGGTAAAGTTGACATCATTTTCTCTACTAATGATTACTAATAGGTTCACATAAATATACATTTTTATCGTTGCTCGCATAATCGGAGTCTATTTGGAACCACAAAGTGCTTCCGTGTGGAACACCGCAACGGTTTGTTTTAGCTGTTAAGAAGTATCGGCCAAGAAAATCAGTCTCAGAAAATATTTTTCACTTTTTGTAGACTCTCCTCATTCTACTTACCTATTGTTCCCTTTTTGTTGGAACGTTTCTGACGCCAACCAAACCTCTTTCGCTTGGAAGACCCCTTTTTGAAAGATTCTCTTTCATTTTTGTATTTTGTAGGATTGTTCGTTCAATAGGAAGTGAAATTTTGCACATAGTGACCGAAGGCCTATCATCAGAGATTTTAAAATGGGTCCATCAGGAGCCGTTCCACGAAGTCTGCTCGGGATCACAATACAAGCCTTTCAAGAAATTCTAAAGGTTGGCGTTAGACACCTATTGAGGCCAAAGCTCGACGAAGGCATCGCGAGACAAGAGCAATACTGGATGGTATCACGACACGCACCTCAAGCGACATTCCGAGGCTCAATGCTAAGGACATCAGAGAAAAACTCCAGGAATTTCATGAAACGCAGGCCATCTCATGGTTTTGTCTTTTCTGGAGCATTCATTCAGAGGTTTCTCAGGTATCTGTCAATGCTGCTTAAAGGCAGTGTTCACGATAATCTTCGATTTTGAGATTAATCGCTAAATCGATTGTTTCGCCCTCGAGTAGAACTTAAGTGACAAAGAAACCGAGAAAAACCCACTAGAAGGGCACGAAATCCTCAATTATCAGCCCGCCTCTTAAGTATCAATGGAACTGTTCGTTGTGACAATGAAATCTTTTGTGGACCCGCCTTTTGTAATTCTCCATTCTGTATTGCTCCGTTCTTTCCTTCGGGCCCTAACTAATACTGTTTTGCCCAAAATATTCTTCCATTTTCGATTAGTCCCATTTTTTACCGGTGACAACCACCGTGAACATGTTCATCCAACCAGACAACTTGTCCAGGCCATAGAATAATGTCACTGAAATAAGACGAATGAGTGCGTTTCTCGCCGTTTCTTCGTGATTTCGGTAACACTTGGTTGCCAACGCATTGTTTTGAGTGGAAAACTTGGAAACGAGAATCATCGTGAACACTGCCTTTAACGTCGGCACTGTGGGTGTGGAGTTCTCGAACGTCGTCCCAGCAAATAGCTTCTGATAAGAGTATGGCATCAGAAGACACGACTAGCATGGCGATGGAGCATCATCACTAGAGTCAACAGCAATGTGAAAAAGCTGTCTCTTTAGTTGAATCTACGTCTCGGTCGCCTAGAGCACTAGATCGAGCTGAGAGAAAGGCTTTTTTCCAATGATGTTCAGTCTAGGGCATCTGCTCCGTTGCCCACACTAGTCTTGCCTTCTGATGTCTGACTCTCATCAAAATCCATTTTCTGGGACAACGTCTGAGAACTCCACAGCCACGCTGTCGACGTTTTGCAGCATTTACAAATTTCTGAGAAACCTCTGAGTGGATTGTACAGAGAAACAAAACATTGAATTCGCCTGTGGTTTACGAAATTCCTGAAGTTTTCCTCTGATGTCCTTAGCATTGAGCCACGGAATGTCGCGTAAGGTGCGTGTTATGGTACCATCCAGTATTGCTGTTGTCTCATGATGTCTTCCTCGAGCTTCTGGTCTCAATAGGTGTCTAATGCTAACCTTCAGAATTTCTTGAATGGCTTGTATTGTGATCCCGAGCAGACTTCGGGGAACGCCTCCTCGTGGACCCATTTCAAAATCTCTGATGATAGATCTTCGGTCACTATGTGTGAAAATTTCACTTCCAATCTTTTAAAACTAGCAATGCTTTAAAATACAAAAGTCAACAATAGGATATCGAAAACGACGAAGAAATCGATCGAGTTCAAGAGAAGACAAAAAGTCGCAAATGGCGAATTTTTAAAATTAAAAAAAAGTCCTGTAGCATACTTTACTATATCGGCAATATTACCGAAAATATCATATCAAAAGTCAAATTTGATAGTTCGAACGGGAGCAAAGATAATTTGAAGAAAGCCGATGTCAATAGATTTTTGTCCACTACTACTGTATGTAGATGCTGACTCATACAATGACGGTGCTATCTTTCGTAGTGAAGAAGTAGGGAGGAATCGCCAAACTTTGCAGAGAAACGCTGGTAACTTCTTCGATTGAAGTCTTTTCCGGAATTAAGAAAACTCGTCAGGATACCATTCTGTTTATATCAAGAATATTGAGCGGTGCTGGGGCTTCGTTGGTGTAGTGCGATAGGCGCTCTCCCGGAAAGGGAATATGCTGGTTCAATCTCACCCGGAGAAAAGCGTTTTACGATCAACTCAACACCTTGTGTAAAAATATTGAGTAAAATATCAGAAGCTTGATCTGCTGCAAAGATTGCTACATAGCAATGTGGGCTCTAAAAACACGACGCCGGAGTTTGAATACATACGTTGAGTGAAGTTTCCATTTATAAAAAACGCGGGAAACTTTTATTGGAACAAGCTTGGTGGACGATTTTTTTTGTAGTTGAAACAAAGGTTCATTTTTTCGCTTTGCTATTCGATTTGCACATGATCAACCTCTGCAGTATAATTTCCGCTGGCATATTTATGAGAATCCAGAAAAGGACTAGAATCAAATTCTTTCCAAGGCTGCGTAAATTTATATAAAGGCTTTTTTTCACATTTACTCGAGCGAATGGACTAGACGCGATCATTTGTGGTGGCTGTGCAACATTCGCAATACCCCTGTTCTGTGTACATATTGTTCATCACGAGCGACGATCTACCGCCGCAGCCCCGTGTATTCACACGACTAAATTTGGCGATAGGCCTTCGGAATGCTTAAAGTTTGCATGCGATTAGTGGAATCGAAAAATTCATGCATACACAGAACCTTTCTTGGTCTTTTCACTCGCTTACTCTAACAAAGGGTGCGAATGGGCCGCCGTTTATTGTAGCCTCAGCGAGTAGGTCGCTGGCTTTTAGCGAGAGGATCACTCGCTACTGATGGGCGGATCGCTGACTACTGGCGGGCAGGGAGCGGGAAGAGGTGCCGTTACGCCCGCACGTACATATTCTCAGAGTCTAATTATTATTTAAGTTTGTTTTCGACGCCTCTATATCCAGAATGCCTAAACATGTGTAAAAATCTATAAAACTCTACTGTCCTCGACATATGTACGGAGTGAGAGAAGAGGAAACAGTCTTTTCTTGCAAAATGTTGCGAGCGTTATTAGTTGCGTCTAAAGTGCGCCCGAATGAGAATGTCCGTCCAAGCGGTCAGCGGGCGTGTCGAGCCGGCGGCTGTCGCATAGTGAGTGCATTTTTGCATGAGTTTCCACATTTTTCACTTCCTATTCTCTTTTCCAACATTCAGTATGCTTGTATTGCATCGTTACGTAGTGTTTTGTTGTTACGAAGTGTTTTATATGAGCTCAAACCACTCATAAACTAACGTAAGAAACTAGGAGCTCAAACCTCAGCCTTCCTAAGAAAACTTGCTGACTTTGTATTCATGTACAAGTTGACCACCGACGAACCTCACCTAAAGCTTTATGACATTTTGGAAAGGAGGACATTCCTACCATGTAAGATCGCTAAATGTCAAAACAGTGGCATATGCAAGCTCTTTTCTAGCTAGAACAATTCGGCAATGGAATAGGTCTAGAAGCAGTGCATTCAGGTGGAAGCGATCCTCTTCTTTCCAGGCATATGTAGTCGACTATTTCCAGAATGATGCTCCAGACCGTGTTTAGCACAGGAGCCCGCGGTTTGCCATGATATGATAGATTGCAATTATGTGTTACTAACGCGCGTTCTTAGAGGCAGGGTCCGGGCAGAATTTAGATTTTGAGATTTCCCGCTAAAACGGTGATCTTGCTACAGGTAGTCCCAAGAAACATGCAAAAACTGCGTGAAAACCGGTTTTCTTCAAGTTATTCCAGCCACTTCCGTTAGCCGATGATCCAGAAAAGTCAGAAAAGTGTGGCCATCGTCCATATTTTAGCGGTTGTCCACGCATTCTGCAAAAGTGCTGTGTAATTATCGGTCATTCCAGCCATGATCATCATGCTGCGAATACCGTAATCCCTGACTTTGAGGCTGTTTTCTCCAGAACTAAGGACTCAGAGTTCGTGAAACGTTCAGACGATGTTCAGCTACGCCAGCCCAATCTATTTCACCCAAATTTCGGTAGTGTCAAAATTTGACCGGACCTTGCCTTTAAGTGCATTTTTCTGCTCTCATTTCTAACTTCTAGAGCTTCTCAGATTTATGATTATTAGTGAAGACCCTCATCGGTGGATCTCGGGAAGGTTGGCGGACCAACTAAGATGGTATCCAAAGCTCATAAACCGCCTCTTTTAAACTTGCAGTGGTGGCCGGCCACTGTCCTTCTGACCAGGGATGTGCGGCAAACGATTTTGAGATTTCGGCGAACGGCGATCGGCAAAAAAATCCCAAAAACGGCCGGCAAACGGCAATCAACAAACGGCAAAAACCTCATCCCTTAGATTGACCCAAAAATTATTCACATGTGCCCTACTTCATTTTCTTTTTTTTTCAATACTTACGTTAACAGCTCCCAACTTCTCTCTTCTTGGAACCTCGGCATTGGAATGATGTTTTTTCTGATACTTGAGCCTTGCGAGGTTGTTACGATGGAACTTTATTCAGCGGCCTGACGTTTCGACGTCACCGTCGTCTTCAGAGGCTCCTTGCTCCACCGGCGATGGGGTAAACCACTCTCGACTGACCAAGTAGGAATGAATGGAATGGATTCATTCCTACTTGGTCAGTCGAGAGTGGTTTACCCCATCGCCGGTGGAGCAAGGAGCCTCTGAAGACGACGGTGACGTCGAAACGTCAGGCCGCTGAATAACGTTCCATCGTAACAACCTCGCAAGGCTCAAGTATCAGAAAAAAACTTACGTTAACATTCTAATAATTCCAATTCAAGGGAGTAGTTCGATTTCTAGGCATCAGATGAACAAAAACAAGACATGTGGGACCTCATGGAACTCAAAGGAATCGCCGCTGCGGCCTCGCGAGGAAGCCATTGTCGTGCAGGGTCAAGCCTAGACTGGGATGATCCCAGTGTATGAGGAGGGGGGCCGCAGTTTGCAGGCCGCGGAGGGGGAGGTGGCCGCAGATTCGGGCCATTTACGAGTGAAAATCATGATCCGCTCCGCTCAGCAGAATGTTTTGTTCTCCCAGTTTTTTAAAGACTTGCCTTCATTTCAATTTTTTATTGTTTCTATTTCTAACCCCCGAAGTGCGGGCATTCGAATGAAAATTTTCATTTGAAAATTTTGGTGAACTGTAATTAGCCATGCACTTTCCATGTGATTGTTTAAAGGCACAGAACACCCAGAGAATTATTTTTCAGTTTTTTAGCTGATCTGGGAGAGAGTCACATGCTAATCAAAGTGGTATCTCCAAAATCGTCCAAGACCGTCTATGAACAGAGTTATGGCTCTTCAAAGAAATCATATTTCACGAATAAACAATTGGTGGACGAGTCGTCTCGTGTCTGTACTTCTCTTCATTCACAATCGTTGCATTAGAGCGAGCCAGGATAAGGAGACAGTGGGGAGACGGACCGAAGAACGACGACTTGTTGAGATTTCATCCATCCATCTAGCCACTATCGAGTTCGAAATTCTGGTGGGGGGTGTGGCCCGCGGTGGTGAGCGGAGGAGTTCGGGCCTGTGGTGGTCGCTTATATCTCGCTTATTTGGAGGAAATGAGATCTGGCATTTGGCACGTGTTATACAGGAGGGGTCTACAACATAATCGAAGTATAAATCACAAGATTCATGTCTGAGGGTGCACTGTGCCTTTAAATACTGAAGTGATGCGATATGGATAAATAGCAACAATGTACTTACCTCCAGAAACCCCTTGAAATTTGTTTACAAAATGATTTGGTCTGGTGACTCTTCGTGAATGTTCACGTATTTCACCTCACTGGTAGACAACAATGTGAGTGTAACAAGAAGGTGTGACATGTGCGATTAAGATAAAACCGTTTTCCATCCTACTGTCTGGCTGCTCGCGAAATCTCATTCCTAAAGTTTTGTGTGGAGATGCTTCACCCTACCAGGGGCCGTATTCATCAATGATTTACCCGGGAGGTAAGTGTAAAGTCCTTCGAATTTGGCACTTGCCCGGTATTCACACGCTTACTTACTCGCAATTTTCGAGTTAAAATCCAGGTTAAATTTACCCGACGTATGGAGCCGGGTAAATTTTACTCCCAGCCGGCTGCAGCTGCACTCATCGCGGAAACAGCAATGGAGCGAAATATTTCCATCCATAATTAGAGCTACTCGTCAAACAGAAAGTTATAAACCTTTTTACATGAGAGTTCTCATAGGGTTTTCTTGTCAGTCGTGAAAAAGCGGTAGACTTTCTTTCCTTCTGTCCACTTGATTACTCTATCAAATCTTGAATGCATCAGAAAATGCAAATTAAGATTTTCTTTTTCGGCTTTATACTCCTCGTGCCATTGTTCACCGAACTCTTACTGAGTTAGGTTATATTGTGCTGATGCAAAAGTAATAGTTTTGACAAAACAATTTCCTTGGCCCGATTGAATTTCTCAGGTCATATGTTAATAGTATAGCTGCCGAAAAGGCAGGCGTTCCTTTATCTAATATTTTTGATGATCCTTCTAGAACATGATAATCTGTGAACCTCACGCTCGAATTCAATTTATGGCTCGAGTACTCGATATTTTCGCATTTCGAATTTTTTTCTGTGCAATGAGTTTGGACCTCAAATCTCACGGTACATTTTTACATGTAATATTTTCATCCTCCCTAGATAAATTGCGAATAGTCAACTTTTGCCACCAATTTCTGCTTTTTCTTCGAATTTTGAAAGAAAAATACTTGACAAAAAACTTCCTGCAGTATACGACAGGGTGAGAGCTGCCTTTCTTATGCTAAATTTTATTGTGCCGAATAAATAAGGGGTTCGACATTTTTCTCTACAATTAAATAAGCACGACGCAATATAGAGAAATCATTGACTTCTTTTCGCCGATTTTCATTACGCAGGAATGTTCATTTTTATCGTTGGCTGATCGGTGAACATTTCCAAAAAAATTTCCGAATTTTCCCCGGAAACTCGTGACCAACCAAGAGTAGCTGAGAGCTCAAAAAATATTAGACAGGAACAGATTGGCGCTTTTGAACGGTGTATCAAATTTGGCTGAAAAACCGGACCGAAAAAAGACAAGAAAGAGTAGCAGGTATCTTTATCTACAACCTAATACTCCTAGAGGAAAAATTCCATCATAGAGTAGGACAGCGATTAGAAGAAACCGACGAGTGCCGCTGGAAGAAATGGAACAGTCAGTAATGTTAAATGATGCTACATATTTTCTATATATGAGGAGCCCCCTATGATGTACTTCGAAGTTTTCATTGATCACTAAACCCATGCATTTCTCTCTAGCCTCCTTGAATCAAAAAAAGAATGAATCGGCGAAGGAATTTTAAATGACGACGCCTATTCAGTGTTTCGGCGGGTGCACAATAAACACATTTTGCGCGGGATCTTACCCGGGTGAGTAAGTGTGTGATGAATGCCGTTTCGCAGTGAGTAAGTTATCGGGTCCGGGTGAGGTAAATGTAAAGTAAGATTTACCTGGCATTTCAATGATGAATACGGCCCCAGGATCCAAAAATGTGCCAAGTCCGGGGGTGGTCACGGTCGACAAAAAACTATAATTTCCTCTTCTATACAGAAATGGTTTCTGAAGTTTTGCTCCATTTTGGGACATACGTTTTTGCTACCAAAAAACATTTTCTCAGGTGATATGGGTCCAGAGGTGGTGAAGGTCAAAGAAAATATCGTTTTCCCACCTATACAGAAGTGATTTTTGGTACATTTGCAACATTTCGGGACCTACTTTTTTGGTACAATAAATTTTTTTCACTGGGCTTTCTCTTCGGACCTGTACAACTAAAGTAATAGAAAAAAATTCTCGATCCTGCGCATGTGAGGCTTATTTTGAAGCTTCCCACTACTACTCGCAGCCCGAGTTTGAGACCCCTAGCTCTTGATTGAACCGAGAACTAGCCATCAAACAAGGAAAATGTTGTTAAATTTTTATATATCCAAAAAGAATTAAAAAATAGAGGAAAGTAGAGAATGAATGTGGGAATTTTTGCTGGCGGGGTGCAGTGACGAACCACCCGCTGGAAGGGGGGGGGGGGGGGGGAGGGCGCACTCTCCAGCGACCGATCCCATTGCCACGCCTGACCCTGATGCCGTGGCGGCCCCGCGTTAGTGCCGCTGCTGCTCCGCCGTAGTGCCGCTGTGGCTCTGCGGTAGGGCCGCTGCGGCTCCGCAGTGGTGACGCTGCGGCTCCACGGTGGTGCGGCTGCGGCTCCGCGATTGGTGGCTGCACTCTGACAAAACAGGACCGACTGCGAGCAACTTATATGAAATGAGTCATAATAGAACTGGGTGGGTCTACGAACAAAAATACACACCTGCGGTGCTTACGTCCTCTGTCTTACAGGGACAGTGTGTATTCCCGTTATCGCGACCTAGGAGATATGGGATGTACGTTAAATTTGGGCTATTGAACCAGCGACAATGTCGTTCTACCATACATAACAGTGAATCGTAGTCAAAACGGGTTCGCCGATGCATCCTCGCGAAGTTCGTGCGGTACCAATACGGAACTGCCGCGGTACTGTCGCGGCAATGTCGCAACGTCGTCGACTCTCAAGACACTGCAACAAGATCTCCGCGGCACAGAAATCATCACGGAGCTGCTGCAGAGCCATCGCGGCACAGTTGAGGTTCGAGGTCGAGGAAATTTCTCTGTCAGCTCGCGTTAAGCTACAGTTTTGCGCGAACTTACCGCGAGCTGGAAAAAAATCAAATAACCTCCAGGAATGTTTTTCTAAATCAATACTTTCCCAAAAAAAGACAGATTGAACCATTTTTAGGGAATTTTTCCTCACTATGCGCATCTAGTGGCTCATAACGTGTCATGCGAGTGCGTAGTTTCAACAATGTGTGGTCCCTTTCCTGAAAATAGTCAAATAAAAAGCTCGCGCTTAGCTGCGGTTTACCGCGAACTTACCGCGAGTGAACTCGCGTTTTAGAACTCATTAACTACCATCCCAGATAAGTCAAAACCCCGGACGACGATTGAGCGAACAACGGATATTCGGATTACCCCTAGTGGCTACATGGCCGCCAGCATAGGCGGCGTTTCTCTTCAATGTTTTGCCGATTTTGCCGGAAAATAGCGAAAATTTCGGCAAACGACAAACGGCAAAAAAAGTCCCAAAAATGGCCGGCAAACGGCAATTGTCGCACATCCCTGCCTCTGACCCACCCGAACTCTCCACTTCTCCCCGTTTTCATGAGACTGGGTACGTCGATCTCCTACGTTTGCCATCGGTTCGGTCGACCCTGTTTTGGTGGGATAGGGAATGGACTTTTGTAGTTGTTTTCGTATATAATTCGTTCGGTTTGTTTCTTCATTTTTTTTGATTCACTCATTCGTTAAAGGCATCGTACGCGCTGAAAACCACTCATCGTTTTTTGAGTTTGAATCATTGGCTGGGCCCGCCTGAGCACGTGCGTAGAGTTTTTCGGGTCACCGACGCATCATTGGGAAGATATGGGAGATCGAATGCCTCGAATTCCGCCAAAAGAGGCCGGCCTTCCGATAGCCATGTGGTCTCAAATGAGAAAAGAAGGTAGCTTATCAACAAATGATACATCAACTTCAACTCATCTACGCGATATCGCTTGTTGGAAACCTTCTTTCTTTTCCATTTTATGCCACATGGCTGTCAGAAGGCCGGCCTCTTTTGGTGGAATTCGAGGCATTCGATCACCCATATCTTCCCAATGATGCGTCGGTGACCCGAGAAACCCTACCCACGTTCTCAGGCGGACCCAACCAACGATTCAAACTCAAAAAATGATGATTGGTTTTAAGCGCGTACGACGCCTTTAAGGGTGCTTCTTCTCTCTTGTAATTAAACCCTCTCTTGCCTCTAAAAATCGTCTATCAAGATAGTTAGTTCATTCCTCACCAGATCCTCAGTGAATGAGTTTGAGTAGCATTTCCTAACTGATCTCGCGAAAACTAGGAACTGATTCTTCCAACCCCATTTTGACGTTCCGAAGACGCATTTTTCTAATGCATTGTTTATTGTAAACTCCAACTTCAGAATAACTTTGTTTCTAGTATGAGCTAGTCTACCACTCCCCCTTGTTTTGGTACTAGGGTCGGTTTGAATTTTCCAACAGGTTCTGTGTCGGGGTTTTCCAGCCTAAACCAAACAAACAGAAACAAACAACTAGAAACCACACGCCCCTCCACCCAAATGGGGTCAACCCCATCCTGAGTCCTGCAGACCAGACTAGGATACGGGAATAGCGGATAGTTGGTCAAAGCTGAAGTCAGCTGTATTTCACCAGATGAAACACGGTCAGAAAGGCCCAATGCGATGTCCGCTTGGACGGCGCGCCGACCTCGAGGGCGGAGATTCGCATTCGGATGCACTTCAGAACTTTGCGGGACTATGTCCTTGTCAAAAGTCAGGTTGTCATCCACCAACAGTCCTCTCGCTTTTGGACTCTGGAAAACGCATTACTCTCAATGCATCCGCTTTTCCTCTAATAATGATCATTCAATTTACGGTTCAATTCTCAATATTGAGAGCGTTGACTGAAGCTTGCACGTGGTGGTATGAGGCTCTATTTGGCTGACGTTTCGGCGGTTTCGCCTTCCTAAGAGCCTGAAAGAGCCAAATGAATTCATAAAAATCAGTTCAATGCGTTTTTTCTGAATACTTTCCCTTTGGTGATTCGAGGCTTCTTTCTCTCAGCTCATCGTTCCTGTTAGAGAACTCTCCAAGTGAGAAAGCCCTGTGTACTAGAAAAAACACTTTATAATAGTTCTTCATGGATATACTCTTCTTATCAGAGCGAATTTCCGCTCCGTAGTTGCAGACAGCCGCTGTTGCAGCACGCAGCACAGTGGTTATCGTGCTGGGACCACTAGGTCCCGGCACGACTACCGTTTCACCCGGCACGATTATCATCGTGCTGCGTGCTGCAGCAGCGGTTGCTGCGGACCGCAATTTCATTCCGATAAGGACAGTGATGCGTGTTTATCTCTCGATCTTATTTTCTGAAAGATTGTATGTTTTGGGTGGATTCAAATTTAAGAAACTCATGCTTTTTCAAAGGTGCCCAACAGCCCCATTTGCATCTCAAACAGTAGTTTTTTGCGAAACTCTGGATATGACAGCTGGAAACTAGCACAATGAGAGCAAGAATTCGTAAAAAGCTCCCAGAGAAAAGACAAACGAAGAGCAAACCATCTTTGGACGGCAAGCTACCGATAGGAATGACGTTCCTTATCAATGTAATTTTCGAAGTCGAAAAAACGTGCGGCAATTTTCTCATGGCAGGCAGCAATCATTCGCCATTTATTATCAGATGTTTTTCGTTTCTTCGTAGTAGGGTTCCATGTCAAAGGAACACACAATTTATGCGTTGAAATATTATTTTCTATATCAGTATCGCATCTCTATCAATTTTCATAGATAACGGGATTGAGTGCACTTCAAATTCCATTGAAGAATTACGATCACAGCCAGCTTGTTAGTGAAATTAATCGATTTGTATGGCTGGTTCTGTAAAGTTGGGCGCCTCTTAATCGAGCGTTATAATGAACGCAAGCATTATAATAAGGGTGTTGCATTAAGAAAACAAAAATCTGGGATGGTATCATAGTCACAAGGCCTTGATGTTAGGGGTCGTTTATACTTCTGCCGCCAAGCGGCGCGGCGAAGTGCAATCCTACAATATCGATTGTGACGCGCAGCATGATCAATATTAAAGAAATGCACTGTGCCGCCCCGCTCGGCGGCGGAAGTATACACGACCCCCTAGGCCGGGATCATATTTCCAGCGACGAGCGACGCGGCGCAATGTTCCCTATCCATATCTTCCGAAAATCGATATGCCTGTTATGCACTGTCGCCGTCGCTGGTAGCGGAAAGTATGATCCCGGCCTTACGCATGACTTCGAACCTCCAATTCAACTTCCAGGTTAGTTAGATGTTCTCGTTGAAAACTATATGAAATACAATTTAGAGCCCTTTGTCGAATGTTGCTGAAGCACTTGTTTAGTTTCGAGGCAGTTCATTTGTGCACTTGCGAGAAAACTTATGAAGAACTATATAGTTAGCTAATGAAGAACTATATAGTTAGCTAATCATGGTCCATGAGTAGAGGCCAGATTACTGACAGCTGTCGTGCTACCTACAACATTTTCACGAAGCCCATCCAAGAGTGAACAACAATTAATTGCTAGTAATTCTGGTTTACTTCGTAGCATTTTGATGTCGAGTTTGTTGTCATAATTGTCAATGTTATTCGACACATCGATCGAAACAGCTAGTCATGTTTTGCTGTATCTATTTCATTGATTTTCGGCCGAAACTCGCGGTTCAAAGATAATTACTGCCGCTGCCATCTCAGCCAGTTTGTGGTCCGTTTGTCGTATGTTCCTTTCTCTTTTTTGCTCCTCTCGAATATGTGTGTGCATATGATGGCTAAGTTGTATTGTTTCACATTTTTATTTATATTTTATAAATTTCTACAAGTGTGCATATTCACACTCTTGTTTTTAAATTTCGAATGCGTACGATAAAAAGAACGCTAACAAGGGAACTACTTTTAGTCAGCCTGGCCATTCCGGATGAAATGTACTTTTCTACCAGGTTGTCCAATAATTCTTGTCCGAAAATTTCATCATTTTTAATTTTTTTTCAACTTTATTGAAAAACAAGTCTAATGAACAATATAATCACCACAGTTATCCACAACAGTGGCCCATCGATTGGGCAGGTCGCCGATGCCCTTCGCCCAGAACTCCGGGGGCTGCGACTCGAAGAAGTTCGCGATGTCGGATTTGAGGTTGTCGTAGTTGGTGAATTTTCTTCCGGCCAAATGGTGCTTCAGTGGGCGGAACAAGGGGTAGTCGGAGGGGGCGAGGTCCGGGGAATACGGCGGATGGGCAACCGTCTCCCAGCCGAGCGTCGCCAACTTCTGCTGGGTCTCCTTCGCCACGTGGGGGCGCGCGTTGTCGTGCAGCAGGTGGACCGAGGCCCGTCGGGGACGCTTTTCTCGGATGGCGGTGGCTAGTTTCTCGAGCTGATCGGTGTAGATGGAGGCGGTGACCGTCCTGCCCTGCGGGAGCAGCTCGAAGTACAGCATGGCCTTGGTGTCCCACCAGCAGCAGAGCATGATCTTCAGCGGGTGCAGGTCGGCTTTCGGCGTCGTCGTCGGCTCTTCTCCGCGCGGGATCCAGACGGCACGGCGGGCGACGTTGTCGCAGAGGACCCAGCTCTCATCCCCAGTGACCAGGTCCTCGAAAAACTCCTTGCGATGCGGACGAAGGAGGAGGGACTGGCAGACGGCCACGCGGCTCTGCTTCAAATCCGACATCGCGGACTTCTTCGAGTCGCAGTCCCCGGAGTTCTGGGCGAAGGGCATCGGCGACCAGCCCAATCGATGGACCACTGTTGTGGATAACTGTGGTGATTATATTGTTGATTAGACTTGTTTTTCAATAAAGTTAAAAAAAATTAAAAATGGTGAAATTTTCGGACAAGAATTATTGGACAACCTGGTAGAACCGTTTTTGGCGTAGAATCCGATCATGATCTTCGTAGCTGCCTGAAACCGCTCTGAAAAAAGTTACACGCGTTTCTCAAAGCCTGGCGGCAAATTAAGGGGGGTGTATCCAAATATACACCCCTCTCCGACACTGGCAGCGGTCTCCTACGGGAATCGGCTGGGAGTCCTAGTCCCATCAGCTATAGGACTCCTGTTTGCCCCCTGCAGGAGTCCTGTTCCTCTCCCGTAGGAGACCGAATCTTGCACGATAGTTGAACAAAATCTCATCCTGGAGGTATTTTCAAATACTGCTTCATAGAAGAATCTGGGACGAATTTTTCGCTTTCTCGTGATATCTAACCTTGAAGCGCTAAAATAGTTCACACAAGATTCAAAATTGCCTGAGGGGCTGAACTTAATCAAAGCCCTTGCACCTCCTCCGCGTCAAGAAAGGAGACCTCTTGATCCCTCCACTCAATTGTCTATCCTTCCCCTCACCATTGTCCACAGATGATGGGCTGTCGACCCAATCCCTACGCGTCTCGTACACAGCGCGAGTTTGCATTGATCGTTCGACGTGTGCGTCAGATTGGTCGTTCTTCGGTGGGAGACGTCATATAAAATGCTTGCCTGCGTCGGCTGCGGCTGCCACGACACAACTTACGCTCGATGTCCTGCGCCTCACACACGAAATGCGCTTCTCGCGCTCGGGGGCGGGCTCAATCTCACGAGGCTCATCAGCCGCGGCCAGGGAGTAGGAGGTGGAGAGGGAGTCCCCCCGATTTGCTCGAGCGGTCGCGGCGCGGAAACGCACTGCTGGTGAGCCCTTCTTGCCCCTGCAGATCACCCCTCGCTTCGTTACAGGGCTACGCGAACCCTCCACTATCCTCTTCGATTCCTAGGACTTTCCATCAATTATAGTCGCATAATACGACTTATGCATAGTATATTAACTAACCACTGCATGCTGGCGAGATTTTACCGTACCTTCTCGCCTCGAATCGTAACACAGACCCAAATATTAGTTCCTTAATGTAGCGAACACATGCAAAATAGCCTTTATGATGGAATCTCTCTTGAAATACTGATAACAATTACAGAACAACAGGAAATTCATGTTCTATTACCATATAACCATTTCAGTACACTAGTTTCAAGTTTAGAACATAGACGGCAATCAATATACAGGCCATAAAACGGACAAATTCTCACCGTCGACTGCGTACCACGCGCTGCGCGACCGCACGCGCAGCGCGTGGTATGCAGTCGACGGTGAGAATTTGGCCGTTTTATGGCCTGTATATAATAAAAATAAAGCAACAACAGGATATACTTGTTTAAAAACTGGTTACAATCATTCAAACAATTTTTTCACTAACCGGTTTCCTATCAGAAAGACAGCAATGGATCTTTAATGTCGATAATGTCACAATGACTGAAGTAGCTTGACCTAACCGCGTATTTCCTTACTTTGGTTGTTATGAGACACCAAAATGACCCCGTTTTTTTTTGTTTTTTTTTCAAGGATTTACTCATTTCATTGCTCACATTTTTGTTTTAAACGCTTGCCGGCTTATTGCGCTCCTCTCACCTCTTTTTGTCGAATTTCCTACTACCGTCTCACTTGGCGCATCTCCAGAGACTAAGCGCGCAGGTTAAAGTAAGAAACAGAGCACCGAAGGGCGTTATCAAAGGGCAGATTTCCAGGAATGTTCAAGGAGAAGGTTTTTCTGGAAGTTTTCATTTTTTTTGCAGTCCCGTGAAACGTTCGGAATAGCTCCCCTTTCGCAGCCTCACAAAAAAATAATTCCTTTGCAGCAACATATCTAGAGGTTGGGGTGCAGAAGTGAGCCAGATGATAACTCCTGAACATGGTATCAAAGGAAACGAACTACATAACAATTGCACAACCGTCAGAACAATCAAATTCTGGAGATGGGGATAACAATTGAAGCCCGTCACGGAATCGCAATTCATCTAATCTCGGACTCCAGGCGCGGCTTCTTCGCACGATGCTGAAATAGATGCTAGAGGTATAAAAATAACAGCAACGGATGCCGTCACACGCCAGTGAAAAAAAGATAACCTACATCAGCTGAAAGCCATTGATGTTCGCCATCGACGATGCTGTGTTTAAACGAACGAATATCCTGCGTGGAAATCTTCATGTTATGGTGGAGTCCCACCAACAGCACAATACAGGTTTAAAAAACTCACAGCGCCTTCTGCAGAGCTCTGAAGACGTGACGTCTCCACCACTTCCGATCATCGGCTAACTGCCTGAAGGCAGCCAAACGCTGCGCGTCCGAGCTTCCAAGAGACACAAAGAAGATGGAAATGGTTAATCAGAGCGTCAGTCTTCTTACAATAGAAATATTTGATTTATACCCCACCCTGTAGTCGGAAGTTCCGGTCCCCAAGCGCTCTTCAGATCCTCGTGACCAAACCCAAGGGTGTCAAGGGCAAATTCTGGAACAGTGATGTCATCACTACTAAACCTAAAGTGAAATGGTGAAGGGTAGGCTAACTGGCGCAACCCAGATCATCGGAGCACGAGAGGAAATAAATGGAGAGGAAAGAAAGGATAAAAAGGAAAACGTACTGGGAGCAGTTGCGAACGCAGCTTCTTGATCTACTTCGTGCTGCCTGTCGACTACCCTGAGTCTCTTGCGTTGGCGCAGCTGCGCTTCGACTTGATCTGAACTGCTTAATATAATCAACTGCTTGATACATCCAGCGAATCATTTGACAAAGTGAAAGAGAAAAGCGTGTTATTCACATAAAGCTAACCTCTATGTCGTCGTATTCGAATGTGTGACAGTGCTAATCTTCGACAGCTACTTTGCCTATACGAGGCATGCACCACCTTCGGCATTCTGTAATAACTGATAATTGTACACACTTCTCCATGTAGTAGCTGGGTGCTGCTGCGGACACGTTTGATCAAGTAAGGTTCATTTCTAACAGACAGTCTTATTTATACTCGACTTTATCCTTTATCGTTATACTCTGATCTGGTTCACTTCTTTCTTTCGCTGTTGATAGTGCGGTTGAGGCACTATACTCCCGGCCGAGCAGGTTGACCTTATTCTTCTTCTTCGACGTCTTGTCTCCTTGTTCGATGACGTGTGATGTTTTCTTGATCGATAGTGCAAGAGCAGTGGAAACCGTGTTGATATGGTGGATATCCGTTGACGAAGCCAACTCGTGAGTTTGAGTTGGGTCGTTTTCTGATGTGGAGACTGTTCGGCACGAAGGGAACGTGTGAGTTTGGATTTCCTCGCCGGTGGAGGTGGACGTAAGGCTTGAATGGGTGAGGAACGTGCGAGTTGGGTTTTGCTCGCCGTTGGAGGTAGGGAAAGGGTTTGGGTGGGAGAGGAGTGTTTGAGCTGGAGGTCGCTTGTCGTTGGAAGTGGCGAAGGGTGTTTCGATTGGGGAGGAACGTGCGAGTTGGGGTTCGCTCGCTGTTGGAGGTGGGTGAGGTGCAGGGGAGGTGAATAGGCGTGAGATGTCCAACGCTGTTGGGGCTCCGACCTCCTCAGAACTTGTTTTGCGTTGAATCTGTTCATGACCGTGGACTGTGTCCAGTTGAAGACGAGGCTGAATCACTGTTGCTTTTGCATGACTGTTGACTGTCTTATTTCCATAATTAAGATTTCCCTTTTTGTTCAAGCGAGGGCGCAGGTTATAACGTGCCTCCTGTGGTCCTTTATTTTCGTTATTGCAAGTTTCTTTTGGAAAGTTTCTTTCGGTGGTATTCGTGTTCAAGTCTCCTAGTTCCAACGGAATTAGTAGATTCACTGGACGGCGGATGGTGCGACCACTGGGTATTTTCAGTTCGACTTCGCGTATCATTCCATTGTGTGAATGAAATACTTTGGTGATCCTTCCTAATTTCCAGGAATTGCGGGGCATCACTGCTTCGGATACTAGCACTACTATACCTTCAGTAGGAAATTTGTTGGTACCGCGTTTATTCTTAACATCAAGTTTGTGTTTCTCTCTTAGACTGGTCAAATAGTCTTTGTGCCAAATATTCCAGAAGCGTTCCGTGAGTTAATGACTTGTCTTGAGAGCGTCTTCTGCTTGTTTTCGATTTCTTATCACAGCAACTTCGTTTGGTGGGTAGTAATCTGAGTCACGTGCAGCTTCATCGGAACTGATATTCTCGAATGGATACGTGATGATTATGTCACGTTGCATGAAGTCTATTGGGCGTAGAACAGGCGTGTCTTCCCATTTTTCTTCCTGATATGTGAGCGGCCTGCTGTTGAGACTTCCCTCAATTTCCACCAAGAGTGTTTCCAAAGCTTCTTGTGTCGGCACGGTGCGGTGTATGGTCTTGTAAAGGCTGTGTTTGATTGACTTGATCAGTCTTTCATAAAGAGCTCCCTGCCACGGAGCGTAGGGCGTGATTGTTTTCCAAGTAATGCCTTTCGTGGCCATTGCTTGCTTTAGCGAAATGTCGTGAATCACATGAGAAACTGCGTCTTGAAGGATTTGGTTTCCTAACATGAAGTTCGGTGCATTATCTGACGTTATGCTGGATGGTATCCCTCTTCTAGCAAAAAATCGACGAAGTTCGTGTAGAAGATGACACGTCGTCATGTCCTGGACCAGTTCTATGTGAATGAGTCTTGTTGTTGCGCAGGTGATGATGATGCCGTAGACCTTCGTTGTTTCCTCATTTCGTTTTGCTGATAGAGGTCCGAAGTAGTCTATCCCGACATGTTCAAATGGATTCGATCTTCGCACTCGTCGGCTTGGAAGGTCGTCCATTTCTGGGTATTTGTAAGGAAGATTGTTCATTCTTTGGCACGGCACGCATGGTGCGATGAGGTTACGAACCATCTGTCTTAGTTTTGGGATCCAAAACCGTTCTCTTACACGTGACATTGTTTGCCTGGTTCCGCAGTGCAATGCAGAATGTGCGTATTTCACAATCATCTGTGCCAGGTGTGACTTGGATGCGATCAGGAATGGATGCTTAGCATTGATTGGAAGACTGGCATTTCCCAGACGGCTTTGACACCGAAGAAGTCCTTTTTTATCTTCCTTGAGCTTCAGTTGTTTGAGTGAAGTCTGTCTTGCTGTTGAAAGGTAGATCTTTTGAAACCGCCGATGCACCAGTGTAGTAGCTGGGTGCTGCTGCGAACACGTTTGATCAAGTAAGGTTCATTTCTAACAGACAGTCTTATTTATACTCGACTTTATCCTTTATCATTATACTCTGATCTGGATCACTTCTTCCTTTCGCTGTTGATAGTGCGGTTGAGGCACTATACTCCACTCATTGGCCTTTAGGGGGGGAAGGTACGGTAAAATCTCGCCAGCATGCAGTGGTTAGTTAATATACTATGAACAAGTCGTATTATGCGACTATAATTGATGGAAAGTTCTAGGAATCGAAGAGGATAGTGGAGGGTTCGCGTAGCCCTGTAACGAAGCGAGGGGTGATCTGCAGGAGCAAGAAGGGCTCACCAGCAGTGCGTTTCCGCGCCGCGACCGCTCGCGCCAAGCGGGACTCCCTCTCTACCTCCTACTCCCTGGCCGCGGCTGACGAGCCTCGTGAGATTGAGCCCGCCCCCGAGCGCGAGAAGCGCATTTCGTGTGTGAGGCGCAGGACATCGAGCGTCAGTTGTGTCGTGGCAGCCGCAGCCGACGCAGGCAAGCATTTTCTATGACGTCTCCCACCGAAGAACGACCAATCTGACGCACACGTCGAACGATCAATGCAAACTCGCGCTGTGAGGAATTTGACTCTGGTAACCTATGGAGCGTCTGCCAAATCCATTTTCCAATATCACTACATTTAAAGATCACGTTGTCTGCATGTACCAACAGCAGCCAAATCAATTCAACAATTTCACCACATTTAAAAAAAAATCAGTTCAAGAGCCAAATTTAACGTAACAATTTCTGAAAGTCGGGCTCCGCAGAAAAGGTCAAGGATTTGGCATTGCTCTAAAATGTCGTGAAATTGTTCCATTAGATTTATCTATCAAACTGATTTCCTAAATGTAGTGAAATTGTTGAATCGATTTGGCTGTTGTTGGTATATGCAGATAACATAATGATTAAATGTAGTGAAATTGTTGCAAGCGGATTTGACAGGAGCTCTATGAATTATCACAGTCAAATCACGTGTCAGAAGGTCCTCTGGCGGAACGAATGAAGACAAAAAGAAAAAAAAATAATCCTCAGCCAACAATGCTGAACGAAACGTGGCCTTATGGGCTAGAAATAAGGTTTTCGAATGGTATTCTGCCTTTTCAGTGTAGCTCCCACTAAGATACCAGACCTTCCCTCACCGTTAAGATAAAAATCATGAAAACGAAATCTAACGCAATTTATTAGCTACTAACGCTATGTCTCCGTGTCCTCAACGCTTTCACGGTTCACATTGTATGGAAACGTTTTTGCTGCTAGAATTATTTTTGTTCTCATTTAAAGGCAGTGTTCACGATAAATCTCGTTCTCGAGGTCTCGGTATGAAACATTAAGTTGGCAGGTGCTGTAGAGGATAGGGTCGAAGAAAGCAAAGCAAACTGGCCAGAAATAAATACAAACGGCTTTAAAAGCTCTCCCTGTGCGCCTACCTATCCCGGTCCGCCTCCCAATCGGACGAGCTTGTGGCGCCGCACACGTTTCGATGACGCTCGCTTCATGATGTCCTGCACGCTCCTACTGAGGTCCTGCACACGTTCTATGATGTCCTGCACACCCCTACTAGGGTCCTGCACACGTTCCATGATGTCCTGCACACTTTTACTAAGGTCCCGCACTCATTCCGTGATGTCCTGCACACCCCTAGTGGGGTCTTGCACACGTTCTGTGATGTCCTGCACACTTTTACTAAGGTCCTGCACACATTCCATGATGTCCTGCACACCCCTAGTAGGGTCCTGCACACGTTCTATGATGTCCTGCACACTTTTACTAAGGTCCTACACACATTCCATGACGTCCTGCTCATTCCTACTGGGGTCCTGCTCACGCTTCATGATGTCCTGCACACTCCTACTGATGTCCTGCACTCATTCCATGAAGTCCTGCTCGTCCCTGCTGGGGTCCTGCACACGTTTTATGATGTCCAGCACACTCCTACTAGGGTCCTGCACAAGTTCCATGTCCTGCACACTTTTACTAAGGTCCTGCACACATTCCATGATGTCCTGCACACCCCTAGTGGGGTCCGGCACACGTTCTATGATGTCCTGCACACTTTTACTAAGGTCCTACACACATTCCATGACGTCCTGCTCATCCCTGCTGGGGTCCTGCACACGTTTTATGATGTCCAGCACACCACTACTAGGGTCCTGCACAAGTTCCATGTCCTGCACACTTTTACTAAGGTCCTGCACACATTCCATGATGTCCTGCACACCCCTAGTGGGGTCCTGCACACGTTCTATGATGTCCTGCACACTTTTACTAAGATCCTACACACATTCCATGACGTCCTGCTCATCCCTACCTCTGAGAAAATTTGCATAGCTATAGCACATGTGGGCTATTACGATGCCACATGTGGGCTATTTCGATGCCACATGCGGGTTGTTCCGATGGTTCCCACCACGGTCTCCGAGCTCGGGACCACCCCCCCCCCAAGCCGTGGGGACCATCTGCCAAAAATTATTCTTCGGCTTCCAAGTGAAGTCACCTTCCAGGATCGGCCTCGAAATGCCGAGTGAGCATTCGGTGAGATGGAGCGCCTTTTATACCCTTCGGTTTGTTTACCCTGAGCATGATACTGATACCAGAAAAAACTCAATTCTCAACAAGTTCAAGATTGCAGTACCACAACGATGCCACAGCGATGCCATTGCGATTGTATTTCGCGCAACGCGTGATTTTCTATGCCATAGCGATACTATTCTGCGAAAGAGCTGCATTTCGATGCCATAGGAATGCTATTTCGCGAAGGAGCTGCATTTCAGTGCCATAGCGATGCTATATCGCGCAAAAGCTGCATTTCAGTGCCATAGCTATGCAATAGCAATGCAAAAATTCTCAGAGACTGGGGTCCTGCACAGGTCCCATGATGTCCTGCACTCTCCTACTGAGGTCCTGCACACATTCTACGACGTCCTGCACACCCCAACTGGGGTCCTGCACAGGTCCCATGGTATCCTGCACACTCCTACTGAGGTCCTGCACACATTCTACGACGTCCTGCACACCCCTACTGAGGCTCTGCACAGGTTCCATGGTTTCCTGCACACTCCTACTAAGGTCCTGCACACACTCTACGACGTCCTGCACACCCCTACTGGGGTCCTGCACTGGTCCCATGATGTCCTGCACACTCCTACTAAGGTCCTACACACATTCCATTACGTCCTGCACATTCCCACTGATGTCCTGCACACACTCCATAACGTCCTGCACACTAATATTGAGGTCCAGCACACTCTTGTTGAGGTCCTGCACACATTCCATGATGTCCTGCACTCTCCTGTTGAGGTCCTGCACGCATTCCATGACGTCCTGCGCATCGCTGCTGGGTCCCTGACAGGTCCCCTTATGTCCCGCGCACTCCCACCGGGGTCCTGCTCACATTCCATCACGTTCTGAACACTCCTACTGTGGTCCTGCACACATTCCATTACGTCCTGCACATTCCTACTGATGTCTTGCACACACTCCATAACGTCCTGCACACTATTATTGAGGTCCAGCATACTCCTGTTGGGGTCCTGCACACATTCCATGATGTCCTGCACACTCCTGTTTAGGTCCTGCACGCACTCCATTACGTCCTGCGCATCGCCGCTGGGTTCCTGACACGTCCCTTTATGTTCTGCGTACTCCCACCGGGGTCCTGCTCACATTCCATTACGTTCTGAACACTCCTACCGGGGTCTTACACACATTCCATCACGTTCTGAACATTACTACTGGGGTCCTGTACACATTTCATTACGTCCTGCGCATTCCTACTGATGTCCTGCACACACTCCATAACGTCCTGCACACTAATATTGAGGTCCAGCATACTCCTGTTGAGGTCCTGCACACATTCCATGATGTCCTGCACACTCCTGTTTAGGTCCTGCACGCACTCCATTACGTCCTGCGCATCGCTGCTGGGCTCCTGACACGTCCCCTTATTTCCTGCTTACTCCCATCGGGTTCCTGCTCACATTCCATTACGTTCTGAACACTCCTAGTGGGGTCCTGCACACATTCCATTACGTCCTGCTCATTCCTACTGGGGTCCTGCACGCATTTTATTACAGTCTGCGTGTTCCTTC
Organism: Aplectana chamaeleonis; assembly: GCA_029168955.1. Taxonomy (NCBI): domain Eukaryota; kingdom Metazoa; phylum Nematoda; class Chromadorea; order Rhabditida; family Cosmocercidae; genus Aplectana; species Aplectana chamaeleonis. Next base: position 78,878 of record JAPDOI010000021.1, read on the forward strand.
TGGGGTCCTGCGCACACTCAACAATGTCCTGCACACGAATACTGAGGTCCTGCACTTATTCCATGACGTCCTGCGCACCCCTGCTGGGTTCCTGCCCACGTCCGCTGATGTCCTGCTCATTCCTACCGGGGTCCTGCACACACACATTCCATTACGTTCTGCACATTCCTACCATGGTCCTGCACACATTCCATCACGTCCTGCACCATAGTACTGGGGTCCTGCACACATTGCATGACGTCCTGCGCTTTATACCCTGCAGGGTTCCTGCACACATTCCATGACGATCTGCACACTCCTGTTTAGGACCTGAACACACTCCATCACGTCCTGCACATCGCCGCTGGGTTCCTGACACGTCCCCTTATGTTCTGCGTTCTCCCACCGGGGTCCTGCTCACATTCCATTACGTTCTGAACACTCCTACCGGGGTCTTACACACATTCCATCACGTTCTGAACATTACTACTGGGGTCCTGTACACATTTCATTACGTTCTGCGCATTCCTACTGATGTCCTGCACACACTCCATAACGTCCTGCACACTAATATTGAGGTCCAGCATACTCCTGTCGAGGTCCTGCACACATTCCATGATGTCCTGCACACTCCTGTTCAGGTCCTGCACGCACTCCATTACGTCCTGCGCATCGCTGCTGGGCTCCTGACACGTCCCCTTATTTCCTGCTTACTCCCACCGGGGTCCTGCTCACATTCCATTACGTTCTGAACACTCCTACCGGGGTCTTACACACATTCCATCACGTTCTGAACATTACTACTGGGGTCCTGTACACATTTCATTACGTCCTGCGCATTCCTACTGATGTCCTGCACACACTCCATAACGTCCTGCACACTAATATTGAGGTCCAGCATACTCCTGTTGAGGTCCTGCACACATTCCATGATGTCCTGCACACTCCTGTTTAGGTCCTGCACGCACTCCATTACGTCCTGCGCATCGCTGCTGGGCTCCTGACACGTCCCCTTATTTCCTGCTTACTCCCATCGGGTTCCTGCTCACATTCCATTACGTTCTGAACACTCCTAGTGGGGTCCTGCACACATTCCATTACGTCCTGCTCATTCCTACTGGGGTCCTGCACGCATTTTATTACAGTCTGCGTGTTCCTTCTGGGGTCCTGCGCACACTCAACAATGTCCTGCACACGAATACTGAGGTCCTGCACTTATTCCATGACGTCCTGCGCACCCCTGCTGGGTTCCTGCCCACGTCCGCTGATGTCCTGCTCATTCCTACCGGGGTCCTGCACACACACATTCCATTACGTTCTGCACATTCCTACCATGGTCCTGCACACATTCCATCACGTCCTGCACCATAGTACTGGGGTCCTGCACACATTGCATGACGTCCCGCGCACCCCTGCAGGGTTCCTGCACACATTCCATGACGATCTGCACACTCCTGTTTAGGACCTGAACACACTCCATCACGTCCTGCACATCGCCGCTGGGTTCCTGACACGTCCCCTTATGTTCTGCGTTCTCCCACCGGGGTCCTGCTCACATTCCATTACGTTCTGAACACTCCTACCGGGGTCTTACACACATTCCATCACGTTCTGAACATTACTACTGGGGTCCTGTACACATTTCATTACGTCCTGCGCATTCCTACTGATGTCCTGCACACACTCCATAACGTCCTGCACACTAATATTGAGGTCCAGCATACTCCTGTCGAGGTCCTGCACACATTCCATGATGTCCTGCACACTCCTGTTCAGGTCCTGCACGCACTCCATTACGTCCTGCGCATCGCTGCTGGGCTCCTGACACGTCCCCTTATTTCCTGCTTACTCCCATCGGGTTCCTGCTCACATTCCATTACGTTCTGAACACTCCTAGTGGGGTCCTGCACACATTCCATTACGTCCTGCTCATTCCTACCTCCGAGAAAATTTGCATAGCTATAGCACATGTGGGCTATTACGATGCCACATGTGGGCTATTTCGATGCCACATGCGGGTTGTTCCGATGGTTCCCACCACGGTCTCCGTGCTCGGTACCACCCCCCCCAAGCCGTGTGGACCATCTGCCAAAAATTATTCTTCGGCTTCCAAGTGAAGTCACCTTCCAGGATCGGCCTCGAAATGCTGAGTGAGCATTCGGTGAGATGGAGCGCCTTTTATACCCTTCGGTTTGTTTACTCTGAGCATGATACTGATACCAGAAAAAACTCAATTCTCAACAAGTTCAAGATTGCAGTACCATAGCGATGCTACAGCGATTTTGTTTCGCGCAAGGCGTGATTTTCTATGCCATAGCGATACTATTCCGCGAAAGTGCTGCATTTCGATGCCATAGGAATGCTATTCCGCGAAGGAGCTGCATTTCAGTGCCATAGCGATGCTATATCGCGCAAAAGCTGCATTTCAGTGCCATAGCTATGCAATTGCCATGCAAAAACTCTCAGAGACTGGGGTCCTGCACAGGTCCCATGATGTCCTGCACTCTCCTACTGAGGTCCTGCCCACATTCTACGACGTCCTGCACACCCCAACTGGGGTCCTGTACAGGTCCCATGGTGTCCTGCACACTCCTACTAAGGTCCTGCACACATTCTACGACGTCCTGCACACCCCTACTGGGGTCCTGCACTGGTCCCATGATGTCCTGCACACACTCCATAACGTCCTGCACACTAATATTGAGGTCCAGCATACTCCTGTTGAGGTTCTGCACACATTCCATTGCGTTCTGCACACTAGTTGAGGTCCCGCACACATTTCATTACATCCTGCACATTCCTACTGGGGTCCTGCACGCATTTTATTACAGTCTGCGTGTTCCTTCTGGGGTCCTGCGCACACTCCACAATGTCCTGCACACGAATACTGAGGTCCTGCACTTATTCCATGACGTCCTGCGCACCCCTGCTGGGTTCCTGCCCACGTCCGCTGATGTCCTGCTCATTCCTACCGGGGTCCTGCACACACACATTCCATTACGTTCTGCACCATAGTACTGGGGTCCTGCACACATTGCATGACGTCCCGCGCACCCCTGCAGGGTTCCTGCACACATTCCATGACGATCTGCACACTCCTGTTTAGGACCTGAACACACTCCATCACGTCCTGCACACTCCTGCTGAGGTCCTCAACACATTCCAATACGTTCTGCACATTCCTACCATGGTCCTGCACACATTCCATGATGCCCTGCACACATTCCATGATGTCCTGCAGAGTCCTGCTGAGGTGCTGTACACATTCCATTACGTTCTGCACATTCCTACTGATGTCCTGCACACACTCCATAACGTCCTGCACACTAATATTGAGGTCCAGCACACTCTTGTTGAGGTCCTGCACACATTCCATGATGTTATGGCAACCGAGAGTGCTTTACCCTGGTCCAAAACGCTATCAGTCTGCGCAAAGTTTGGAAAATGGGCCTTTCCCCAAACTTTGCTCAGGGGGTTCTTTTGGGCGCTGAACACAATTATGAAGTCCGCGCTTTGGAAGCTTTTTGGAAGAAAGCAGTTTTTGGAAGAAAGTTTGGAAGCAGTGCACGCTTTGGAAGGTACAATAGGTACGAAAATTTGGCGAAAAACGCCTATAACATTTTTCAGAGTGGGTTTAGGCAGCTGCGGAGATCACAATCGGATTCTTCGTCAAAAACTGTTCTAGAGAAGTGCATTCCATCCGGAATGGCCTCGCTGACTAATACATAGTACTTCCCTTGTAAGAGATTTGTAAGGTCCATCCTTTTACTGAATCAGATTTGAGCGAGTGATTATTTTTAATACTTTTTGAGGAGCGCCGGTGAATACGCCGCAAAGATTAGCTGGTTAACGAAAGCTGAAGAAATTTTCTACAAAAATGCGTGAGCGCAGCTTTCTAACGTTCTAACACACTCCATCATACAAAGCTATGCTTGCACGGTTGAGTCCGGGCGGAGCACGCAGCGGAGCGGTCGGTCATGGCAAAATATAACAGTGATGAAGAGATTTTGATATGACAAGCCCAATAAGCCCTTCTTCGACCGGCTCAAAATGAGGGAGCTAGGCTATGTGCATAGGACACTGAGTTTTTTATCGTTCAGATAGTGATGGTGATAATGTTTGGAATGCTAAGGTTTTCGGTGAAATAGGAAGTGGGTCAAGTTTAATAAAGAGACGTTCTGAAACGATGTTCCTCTCTGATTTTGAAATGCTGTCCATCTCCACGTGAAGAAAGACATTCATTAGGTGAGATTTGAAGCGCCAGCTCTCGTCCTTTTGAACCTTTTTTCTGTAATGTGAGTTGATCAAGTTGAAGTACCAAAAGTTCAACATTTACGACATCCTGAACATTTGTTTATCGTAGTTTTTTACCAGAACTAGTATTTCCGCATGCTTCAGACAAATTACTGGCCATCAGGTGGTCTTTTGGTGTTGTTGGGTGATTTGTGTCAAAGCTCGATACTAGCAACTGCTCTCTCATATACTAGATGTTTACGTGGGGTCGGCAGGCATCTCAATACTTTGTCCGATCAACTCGAGTTTTCACAATGCTCTACTTTTCAATTCATGCAATAGCCCTTTCGTTTTGCGCAAAAGAGAAACGGTTCAGTTTCCTGAAGCATGAGCTACTCAGACAATGGGTGCGGACTGACCGCTGGCAATCAAGGCCTCTCCGGGCGGTACGCCGGCAAGTTGCGGGCGGATCGCTGCTCATCGTGGCCTTGGCGGGCGGATCGCTGGCTATCAAAGCCTTTGCGGGCGGATCGCTGCGTTTTGGCGGGCGGATAGCGGCGCCTGGGAAACTTGATCACGCTAGCGGGCGGATCGCCGGCAAGCTCTAAAGCGGCGATCCGCCCGCAACCTGCCAGCGATCCGCCCGCAACCTGCCAGCGATCCGCCCGCAAGGGCTTTGATAGCCAGCGATCCGCCCGCTGAGCTACGAGATGCAGCGATCCGCCCGCAACTTGCCGGCGATCCGCCCGCCAGTGCTTTGATAGCCAGCGATCCGCCCGCTCAAATTGTACACGGTGAAACTGGTCAATCAATCATGAGTGGATTGGAGTTCATTTATTGATCCACTGCCACGCCATAAAGCCCCATTCGCCATCTCTACTTCAGTGTCATAGTTGTTTCACTTCTATATGTCGCTTTTTTCTTGATGTTGCTTAATTGTTGAAAGATCTTATAATGCTTACCTTGTATTTAGCTCATTAGAGTACGTATTCTTTAATTCTCCCAGTTTATCGCGAGTATCCTAATTCTGGGAAGCGGTTGTCTTTGAAAAAAACATATGGTGTATGCTAGAAATGGAGAGAAAAACGCTTCGCTCAAAAGATGGCGGAATAACATCTACGCCGCGGCTATTTAGAGATATGATAGAAACCATACAATATCGTTAAATTCTTGACACAGATGGTGCTATGTACTCATCCACGTTTTACAAGAGAAAGCTCAGGTCGCATCAGCGAAAACGACTTGTGTTGTCAGTATTTCTTGGGCAACTAGGGTGGTGGTCGTAATGTATTCCGATTACGAAAGGGACGGGCAGACGGGGATGATCGGAGCGCATGAGTGGACGAACGGGGGAGAAGCGAAGCGAAGCGCGTGAATGGAAGAGTCACCGAGTTTTCCCCGCCTCTCCTGCGCTTGGAGTAATTTACGATCATCCACTGACGGCTCACTTGGCCTGTTTTCAGTTTTTCGCTTTGAAATTATTCGAAAAATTATTCGAATATATTCGAGTCGATTTCATTCGAAACTATTCAAATTCGGACCTCGACAAAAGAGGGTCATTCGAATATATTCAAAAATCGGACCTCAAAAAAAGAGGCCATTCGAATATATTCAAAAATCGGACGTTAAAAAAAGGGAGTCATTCGAATCTATTCGATATTCGGTCTTTTCTTCCAGGGCACAACTATAGTAAACTGGTGTCAACCTTGTTTTTAGAGGAAGCGAGCCTCCTTCGAGGGAAGTAGATATATGACGCATTTTTCAGGCGCAGGAGTCAGATGGCAGCGGCGTCCTCGGTTCAGTCACTAAAGTTTGCGGTGCTTGAACCCTATCTGGAGGTCCCTCTCACCCGGTGAAGGCCCCAATAGAGGTTGGGAGGAGTCGTCGCGCCGCGTGTCGGGGTGCCGGCCGCATCGTGTGTCGGTGTGCAGGCCAGCTGAGTGGGCGCAGGGTTTAATTCGAGTGATGAGGTTCCCTAATTTGGATGTGTGGACCGTGACTGCCCACATTTTTGAGGATTTTCTATGGGAGGATACGAAAGGTAAGAATTTGAAAACCTGAATATACCCGAAAGTCCGAGTTTCAAAGAAGTCGAATTACGACATTTGAAATGTACGGTCGGCATGGATCCTAGTGAGGCGTTCTGTTCCCTAGTAAACGTTGGCGCAAGCTCGGTGCCATATGCTAATACATAGGTGCACCAAGTTTGTGCCAACCTTCAGTTAGGAACGCATGGTAAATATAATTTCATTATTCCGAAACCTTGAATGCAGATTTTTCTGGAACTTAGGCAATGTAGGGAGCCCTTACTAACTTTGTGAAAGTGCCGAGTGAGCCAAATTATCCGCTCTAGCACGATGTGATTTTACTTCATTTGCCAAAAGATGAAAATGCGACTAGTTGTAGCTAGCAACACGTTTTGGCGCAATTTAGTTAGTTGGCCGTATTCATGAAACAAAGGGAGCCTCCCGGGAAGGTCCAAAGTTCACCCAAAGCATACACTGGCTGCTTATAGGAACCATTCCAGGAGGCTCCCGTAGTTTCATGGATATGGCCACAGAACTTTTCAGGGTGATTGTGAACTGGCGCCCTGAAAGGATGGTCGCGTGAATAATTCCACAATATCCAACCTGCGCCCCATATTGGAGCACAATCGAACCGCAAAGTACACTACTAGCGCAGCTGATGAGCTTCAAACCTCTACTGCCCTAATCGGAGTTAACTTTGGGTCCGCAGCTGCAAACAACCGTAGTTGCAGCGAGCAGCTCGGATATACTAGAGCTGGGTCTACGGGGTCACGGCACTATCATTTAGGTCCCAGCAAGATTGTTTGTAAGCTGCGTGCTGCAACAGACCTTATCTGCAAATGCGGAGCGCTATTTCACTCCTGTTCGGACACTGCGGGGCGGGCTGGACGTAATTCTTTTGAGAGACTGGGGCATTGCACTCAATTTTTGAAGAGCTTGACAAACTGCCGTGTCTGGTGTTCGAAGAGGCCTATCGTACACCGGTGGGTCAATCTGTCCTAAACCAACGTATAAGAAAAATTGTAAAGTTTTCAAACATTAAAGGGTAGAATATGAGAAACGGGACGGAGTAAACGAATTGATTCATTATTATGTGGGTATAAGGCAGTAGATGAGCAGTACTGAGGTGTGCAGAAGTACGGCCGGCACCGGTGGCCCACATACCTTGCGTTCCTTATTGTGACTTGGCGCAAGCTCGGTGCGCGCAAGTTATAGTCTACAGCAATGGAAGTAGGACCTGGTGAGGTTGCGGACTCTTCCTAACATACTGTAGCCTGATTGTGTTATCACTCATTTTTTCGAAATAACTCAGATTGGTCGGTGAGTTTTTGTTTCCACTCCCGCATTTTCACCTGTTTTCATTGCTTGCACAGATGTAGTCATATCGTTGAAAACACAGACTCACCGATCTATCACAGTTGTTTCGGAAAAATGAGTGATACCACTAACAAACTACCGTATGTTAGGACGAGTCCGCAACCTCACCATGTCCTACTTCCATTGCTGTAGACTATATGTATAACATAGGCACATCGGCTTTGCTCCAAGAAACAATAAGGAAAGCAAAATATCAAAGCGATCTGTTGTCGACTATACGCCGGTTGGAGTCTAGGGTGCAGCACAAACTTCAGGGCTTCAGTTTCTTGGGAAGTAAAAAGTTTTTGACCGGATTTTTTGGCCCAGGTTTTCCTCGACATGTTTAGGTAGTCAACTCTTTGGGTTGATTAACACTGCGTCATAGGCGCATAAAGGCACAGTCCAAGCTCAGGGGCCAAATCTAAGATTTCCACATAATTACGAAGTAGACCCACCCCGTATAACACCTGCCAAGTGAGAGCTCTCGATTCCACAGAATAAGCGAGTTATAGGAGGAAGCCAATCTGGGGCGCCCACACCAGGAAGCCACTTTGGCACGCCCCTTTACGATCTTTCGAGCTGAACAGTGGCGAGATGAGTGATGATTTCCGATCAATAGCCCCGTTCTTCCCTACATTCTCAGCCTCCCTCTTTATTCAGGTCGGCTCGCATCCATAGGTTGCAAATGACGGAAGTTACAAGCCTCAGACAACTCGTCCACCATGCTTCCGCAGCTCGATTTTTGAGGGGCCACAACTCCGTTCCCAGGGGGCCTTGTACGACTAGAGATGTCATGTATGTAATCTTCTAATAATACGTTGTAACACTTTTTTCTCAAGTAATCTCCTTTTGTAATAAATTGCATGTGGTTGGTCCCTAATTCGTTTGACCCAGTTGTCCTTGACACTGCACTGGCCACTTCCGGTCAGCGCACCAGACTGGCCACTTCCGGTCACGCCCTATGACTGTCACCCCCGTTCAAAGTCCAAGTCGCCACTTCCGGTACACCAGACAGTACCATTTCCGGCGCCGCCTCCTGGGGCTGTAGCCAGCCCTATATAAGTCGACTTGTCTTCCCGTAAGGTAGATTTGATTCTTGCTCTTGTTTTTTTTTAATAAACATTTGTGAACTCTCTCTCTTCTTGTTTCAAACTCTGAACTCACAGTCCTCCGCTTGTCCACTGGGAAAAACCACTAGACAAGCTCTTCTGCGGAATCGTAGAAGAACTATCTCCTCAGTAGAGCATCTCCCTTGGATTACATGGGGGCTGAGCCTAACAAGTCGGATTAGCTGAAAAGTTTTTTTTGCAGTCTTGGAAAAAGACATGCCTTCATCTTGCGGCAGTAATCCTGCTATCACTGTGGGCTGCACAGACCGAGACGAACAAATGGCCGTGGACGACGACCAAGCCGTTTCAACCGGTGTAGAGGTGAGTCAAGTGAATGCTCAGCTAGATTTGCATTTGACAACATCAGAACGCGGTTAAACGATATTCTAGACGATCAGATTCGCAACCTTTCTGCACACAAAAAGCTCAATATTTTGAATGCAGTTGGATCAACTGTTGATATTGCTAGGGAGAAAGCTAAGCTCATAATTCGCGAAGCAAGGCACTCGATATTCGAGGAAATTGCATTAACTCCGGAAGAATTGCGCACAGTTTCGCCAATCGCGAGTTATAATAGCGTTTTGATGCAGCGCCTAGCAGAAGCGCTGAATTGCAATACTCCTGACGTTATACCTGCAGTAAGAGCTAAGAGTCTTGAGGTAGATACACTCAGATCACAGCTTACTGAAAAGGGTGAAAACTCGGAAAGTTTGAAAAATCTGAATGTTCAGTTGCAGGGTCAGGTGAGCACTCTCACAGCAAGGATCGAGAGCATGTTTGGTCCTTTGGGAGGAGAACAACAGCATGGGATTCCAGCTAAAAGTTTTCAAGGTGAGCAGAAAAACGAAGTTAACTGGTCAGATGTTAGCAAACAGCTGTTATCACTGAATAGAGTCAAGAACGGTAATGCTCAGAACCGCCATCTCGAACACCGGAGATCGAAAGATGGGAGACACAGGCGCCAGAGTTCAATCTCAAGCGAACGGTCGAGAGCATCATCGGAACTGTCTTCCAGCGTGTCGACAATCGGTGAGTCCGCTTCAGTTGCTCAAAATTCGGCGGCAAGGAGGGAACCCTCAGAAATAAGCGCGGTTTCTGATGCTATGAACGGCATGTTCAGCGTTTTCAAAGAGGTTTTCAAAGCGCAAAGCATAGCGGATGTAGCTAAATACGATGGGAAAAGCTCTCTCAGTGACTTTCTTCGGGCTTTAGAAGTAAAGTATCCCTCGAGAGTGTGGGCTGACAGCGACAGGCGTGACATATGGGTAAACCACTTGGTAGGATCGGCCCGGTCCACATACAAAGCCTTATCAGATAACTTCAAAAGCGGTAGTTTCAGCGGGTTAGTCGCTGCGCTTAAAGGCACAGTCCAACCTCTGAATCGAAATTTTGTTTTTCTGCTTATCTTGAAGAAAATTTTACGCTGATCACAAAAGTGTCTCCAGAATCGCCCAGAAGTCACTACGAACGGAGTTATGGCCCCTCAAAGATGCTGAATTGGAACGGCGAGAAGTTCGCGGACGAGTTGTCTCGAACCTGTCTTTTCTCGTTATTCGCAGCCATCGTTTTGGAGCAGGTCACAAAATGAAGCCAGACCGAAAACAAAAGGAAGAACATAGATTTGGAACAAAATCGATCGCGGATATCTTCCCTATTGAGACCGGAAGCTTGTCGGTGGCCGTTACCCATTTTTTCTTCCATGGGGGCGGGGCCGACTTTTTCCTTACTTTTTCTCGCTTATTTGAGCGAATTGAGATTTCGCGCTTGGCAAGGACGCTATACACGGCGACCGGAGTACAATATCAAAAATTACCTCTAAGCTTGGACTGTGGCTTTAAACAAGCTCGTCGTAACCCATGCGAGAAACTGAAGCTTATGCGCGACTGGGACAACCTCGCAAAAAAGCGCGACGAATCAGTCGCGGATTTCTGCTGTCGTATGGAGGATATCTCTAGACAGATCCATCCGAATGATGATTGGGATTTTCATCGAGCTTCTAAGCTGTACTCTTGTCTGCAGCACTGGAGAGACTCGTACCATATCCTTGCGGCTCTTGACGCAAATGATGGTGAAGTCTACGAAGGTGTCAAAAGAGTAGCGCTACGTCTCGGAAAAACGAGAACTGTTGGATTTGAGAAAACAGGATCCACAGGAAGTTTCAAATCTTTCAAAAGGAAGACGTTTGCGGAAAACGCAACAAATTCTGTGCAAAAAGAGCGTACGGGGAAGTACCCGAACTCAGGCCAAAACGGGAAGTATCCGACCAAACCCCACAAGACTTTTCCTAAGAGCAAAAACTCGGGTGAGAATGGCTCTGGAACGATTAGGGCAGTCAAAGACGGTCGTCTTGATGCCAAGTCATTATCTACATTTGTAGAAGACTGGTGTGGGATGGTTCGCACGCAAAAGTCACCAACGAAATTGGGAGCTGTTGCGGTAGGGAAACCAACCTTATGCGACGCGCAAATTTTTGGGATAAAGGTGAAGGCGTTTATTAATACTGGTTCCATAATTTCGATCGTACCAGCCGCACTTCTCAAGCAAACTAAAAATGAAGGCTTTGACTTGGACAAAGAAGTTGAAATGGTAGGAGACGGACAGGAACACAAAGTTTTCGATGCCTCAGGCAATCAAATGAATTTTGTGGCCATTGTGAACGCGGAAATAGGTGTTAAAGGGGCGGGTAGCGCTCGGAGTTTTTATGCATGTCCAGAAGAGCAAGGGCAATATCCCGGTTTTGGGAACCAACGCCCTAAGTGTTCTGGGAATCCAGCTCACGTTCGGACCGAATAACGTGGAGAACGCTACTGCGAGGCAAAGGGTGGTTATACCTCCTGGAGCCGTGGCTACTATTGAAGTAGAAAGCAAAAGAAAATCCGGACAGCGAATTTTCTGGTCAAATGATCCTCGCATAAGCTCTGGAGTGTGCTTGCTACAGGAGGGTAACGCAGGTATATCTGTTGTGAACCGTGACGATCAAACATGGGTAGTGAACAAGGGGGAACCCTTGGGGGAATGGTCGGATGACCCGCCCAAAGACCCAAAACTGATCCACGTTCCGTGCGGCATGCTCGACATGACAAAACACGTGGTTTTATCTAAACCAGAACGGACAAAAGCTCTGATTGAGATCATAGAGAGCAACCGTAAATTGGGAAAACTTCCGAAAGAGATCGTTGAAGTGATCAAAAAGTTTGACGCAACTTTTGCCATTGCTGACTTGGAATTGGGACAAACGGATCTGGTGAAGCATGACATTGACGTGCAAGGACATCCACCGATTCGCCAAAAGACGAGACCAGTACCTTATGGAGTCAGAGATAAGGTGGACACAATGCTCAAAGATCTTCGTGATCGCAAAATAATTGAGGATAGCCATTCACCGTGGGCTTCTCCAATTGTCTTGGTTGCCAAGAAAGATGGGAGCACTCGATTATGTGTTGACTACCGGGAAGTGAATAAGGTAACTCGGAAAGACAGTTATCCCTTGTCACCAATTGATTTGACCCTGCAAAATCTACAAGGGAAGCGATGGTTTACATGTCTTGATTTAGCAGGCGGTTACTGGCAGGTCCCTCTGACTAGGAATGCAAAAGAAATCAGAGCATTTGCAACGTCTGCTGGTCAATTTCAGTTCAACGTGTTGCCATTTGGACTAACAAATGCACCGTCTGAATTCCAGCGCTTGATGGACAAGGTGCTTGAAGATCTGAAAGGACCAGAAGTTTCGGTTTACCTGAATGATATTCTTATCGCAACAGAAACCGAAGAGCGCCATCTAGAAGTGCTGTTTCAGACACTAGAAGCTTTCCGGAAGGCAAATTTGAAGGTCAAGCAGCAAAAATGCCGTTTCATGGAAACCAGTCTGGAATTTCTAGGCCATGTGGTCGATAAGGATGGTATCAAGACTAACCCTGAAAAGGTGTGCAAGATCCAAAACTACCCAAGGCCGCAAAATATAGCTCAGCTGAGGACATTTCTCGGAATGGCGGGATACTATCGCAAGTTTGTTCTGCTGTACGCTCAGTTAGCGAAGCCGTTATATGAACTGACTAGTCCAAAAAGCAAGTTCATTTGGTCAGAAGAGCAGGAAAAAGCTTTCAGGGATCTGAAAGAAGCTTTAGTTTGTGCTCCTGTTTTGGGACAACCAAACATCGAAAAAGCGCGGGATGGAAGCCGACCCTTTATTGTATACATTGATGCAAGTAGGATTGGTGTAGGAGCGGTATTAGCTCAAGAAGGGGACGATGGATTTTTGCATCCGATATTTTTTGCTTCCAAGCCTTTTTCGCCTGCGGAACGCAATTATCATGTAACTGACCAAGAAGCTCTAGCGCTTATTTTTAGCCTGAAAAAGTTTCATTACTTCATTTTCGGCATTCGTACGGTAGTGCGGACCGATCACGCTGCTCTGAATTCTCTTTTCAAGAGAACGCATGTCTCGCCACGCGTTCTGCGTTGGGCGGAGGAAATACAGCGATATGACTTGCAAATTGAACATGTGAAAGGCGCAGCAAACTGCGTTGCAGACGCGCTCTCACGCGGACCAGTGGATCCTTGTAACGAGGACGCGCTAATGCTTACTGCGCAAGAAAACGTGGTTTGCACGGTTCAGGAAGAGCATGAGTGGTTAACCGAATTACGGGCGACTTCGCTGACTTGATAAAAGCAGTCGAAAACAATCAGATGAAAGAAGTCAGACTTCCACGACACCATGGCGCACTCGTTCTGCCGATTTTGTCATAAAGGAAGGGAAACTCAATCTGATAAATGAAGATGGATCTTTGGCTACCATAGTTCCGCGATCATGTCGGCGCGACGTGTTCAACGAACCGTTTTCAGGAATTCTGGGAGGACATTTTAGCGCTCAGAAGATGTTCACTCAGATGAAAAAGTCGCTGTTCTGGCCTGGAATGCGTCAGGATCTGGGAACCTGGTACAAATCTTGTAAACAGTGTTTCCTAACCAACTCAAAGATGAAGAGTGTACCACCTCTGAGTCCTATTCAGGTCACAAGACCACTGCAAATTGTAGGAGTCGATCTGTTAGAAATGGGTTTGACAAGTCGGGGAAACCGCTATATTGTCACAATCATTGACCATTTCACAAAATACCTAGGAGCCTACGCTATTGCGGACAAAAAGGCTGATACTGTTGCAGAAGTTATCTTCAGCAATTGGGTTTGTGGATCTGGTCGATGGCCCGAAATCCTTCTCTCGGATCGAGGAAGCGAATTTGAGAATGCTATCATGACGGCACTCTGTGAAGTCATGGGTATTGAGCAAAAATTCCTAAAGGGGTATTGCCTACGAGAAAACGGATTAACGGAACGTGTCAATGGAACCATTGTGAGAATGCTCAAAAAGAAGACAACTGTAGCAGCCGAGTGGGACAGAGTTTTACCAACGGTGGTCTACGCCTATAACGCTTCCGCTCATACTGCAACTGGGGAAAGCCCTCATTTTCTGCTTTACGGTTCAGATCCGAAATACCCGTCAGCAGTGATTCCTTCAGAGCATTTATCGCCGTATGTAGTGGATTATGACACTTACAAAACCGAACTTCTTTGCGGGTTGAAACTTGCGCGGGATTGTATTAACGAAAACGCCAAGGAATACCGTGATCAAATGAAGTCTGGGTACGAAAAAAAGTGGAAAACTAGAAAATCTATAGTTTTCAAACCCGGCGAAAGAGTGTATATGAAGCTTCCAACTGAAAAAGGGAAATCTCGGCATCCCAAACTGGTCATACACTGGTCTGGTCCCTTTCGAGTAATTGAGGCTAGCTCAAACTCTGCTCTAATAACCTTGATAGGGGAAAATCAAGAACCTCTTAGAGTGCAATTTGATCACCTGGTGAAAGTACCTAGGGAAATTTATGACAGCCCGGTAAAAGGGACAACGACGCGCGGAAATCGCGGCAGACCAAGAGAGTTGGGAATGAAAACTAACCAATGTAACCAAATAAAGTGCCTCAGTATTCAATTTGTGGATTTCAGAATGTCGCTCTCGTCCTCCTCCGACACTCGTCACGTGGATTGGTCTTGTCCTGGGAAGCTAATGGCCAATGGAGTCGAAGTCAAATGCTCGGTATCCGTATCGTTAAAAGACGTCATCCCGAATGCGCTGTTTCAGGCTCTGAAATTGAACTCCCCATACGAATTGTCACGATTGTTGTCCGTATTGTCTCAATCTCATGTACCCGAATCTTCTCGATCGTAATTAAGACCACATTTGTCCAACCGGACTTGGTATTGCAATCTCATTTTTTCGCAAACATTGTATCCATATGACGCTTGATTCAGTCGCTGATACTTTATGTTCAATTCCTGATCATCCCCCTCGTGGACGTTGCGATCCATACAACTTGGCGAAACTTGCGGACTACGCGAGACAGTATGCGGTACTGCATCCCTGGACTGACTCGTCTTGGAAAGAACTGAAGCCGAGAAAAAATCTGATCATTTCGCACGTCGGATTCGAGATGGTGCTAGATTGCCTGGAAACAGACACACAAAAAGCCATCGTGATGAGGAAACCCGAGGATGCACATCCTGACTGGTTTGCCGAGGAATACTCGGCAATACTCATCTTTAGTAGTGCGGACTTCGCTGGGACGACTCGATGGCGAGGAGTCTGGACACTCCTTCTGCAGCAGGTAGCTCGTGGAGCAGAACTGATCGGGTTAGCCGGTCCACAGAACGACCACGACTGGAAAAGATTGGTTGACCTCTTGCGGGACCTCTTCGAGGAGACCGTGGAACAGCGTCCTTCACTGCGAAACCGTCTACGATGTCTGCTGCCGACCCGCTCACAACAAGAAATGCTTTCGGCCGGCTTCCGTACGGCTACGTACGAGAAAGGGAAAATCTTCACACAGAGTACAGCCAAAAGGTTCTGGTCGGCTACGATCGCGGAGCATTCGGCATTCCTACGCATGGACCCCTTCATGAGGACCGACCAGCAGCGTGCAGCTAAACGCATCAACGAGCCGAAATTTTCTGTTCGAGGGAAACCTCGTTTTGGTGGACAATACTCCAGATGCTGTTATGCTTCTCAAGCGCGGTTGTCGTTGATTAATCGACCAATCCAGAAGATCGGAAACAAAATGTACAGGCTCGTACCGGTGGAAGAGAAGTTTCCAGCTCGAAAACCCGCTAGAGGACGTGGCTCCACATTCTACAGGAAGTCTTGATTCGGCGTAGTGGAAACGCCTACCTCTCGGGGCCCCCCATGTCATGTATGTAATCTTCTAATAATACGTTGTAACATTTTTTTCTCAAGTAATCTCCTTTTGTAATAAATTGCATGTGGTTGGTCCCTAATTCGTTTGACCCAGTTGTCCTTGACACAGCACTGGCCACTTCCGGTCACGCCCTATGACTGTCACCCTCGTTCAAAGTCCAAGTCGCCACTTCCGGTACACCAGACAGTGCCATTTCCGGTGCCGCCTCCTGGGGCTGTAGCCAGCCCTATATAAGTCGACTTGTCTTCCCGTAAGGTTGATTTGATTCTTGCTCTTGTTTGTTTTTTTTGTTTTAATAAACCTTTGTGAACTCTCTCTCTCTCTTCTTGTTTCAAACTCTGAACTCACAGTCCTCCGCTTGTCCACTGGGAAAAACCACTAGACAAGCTCTCCTGCGGAATCGTAGAAGAACTCTCTCCTCAGTAGAGCACCTCCCTTGGATTACAGAGAGATATCATTGGAATCAGCGTGAGACCATTTTCAAGATAAGAAGGGAACCAGAAAATCGATTTTGAGGTTGGACTGTGCCTTTGAGAATTGGTCCCCGACCCGAGGGATCAAAAGGAAAAGGGGTTCAAATTACGGGTACATCGCTGACAACTGGCGGGTAGATCGCTGATAACTGGCGGGTGGATCGATGATAACTGCCGGGCGGATCGCTGGTTACTGGCGGGCGGGTCGCTGGCTACTGGCGGGCGGATCGCTGGTTACTGGCGGGCGGATCGCTGGCTACTGGCGGGTGGATCGCTGGCTATTGCCGGGCAGATCGCTGGCTACCGGCGGGCGGATGGCTGGCTACTGGCGGGCGGATCGCTGGCTACTGGCGGGCGGATCGCTGGCTACTGGCGGGCGGATGGCGGGGGGATGTCGATCCGCCCGCCAAAAGCCAGCGATCCGCCCGCACCTGCTGTCTGAGTAAATTACTGAAGTCACGTATACTCTATTTCTGGTATTTCTGGTATTGGTCAGCACCTGATTAGCGCACTCATTTTTCCTTAAGGCAGCATACACGCTCACAAACTTGGTCGAGATAACACCAGAAGTATGCTCGCACGGCACCTACCATGTCGTCAACGACGCTTGAAGCGCTGAAAAACTCAGGATGACAATATTTGAGAAATTCTGTCTCGCACGCCTGTATTTTCCCATCCCTTCAAGCAACACAATGAAAAGTTGAACTTGAGAAAACATGTGCTAACATAGAGTGATAGAACTACCCAAAGAGAGTATACGAGAGAAACGGCCCGATTTACATGAATATAATATGCTTCTGCACCGATGAAATCCTCCATTTCAAAAGTCAGCCGGAACAGAGCGGCATTCTTGAGAATGGACGAGAATTAATCGGCATTCAGACATGTTATATTCAGGTAAATCAAGGTGCTTCTCTCGTGCAATCCATTTGATAGAGCTATCACTCTCGATTATCACATGTTTTCTTAAAGGCATCGTACGCGCTGAAAACCACTCATCGTTTTTTGAGTTGGAATCATTGGCTGGGCCCGCCTGAGCACGTGGGTACAGTTTTTAGGGTCACCGACGCATGATTGGGAAGATATGGGAGATCGAATGCCTCGAATTCCACCGAAAGAGGCCGGCCTTCCGACAGCCATGTGGCCTCAAATGAGAAAAGAAGGTAGCTTATCAACAAATGATACATCAACTTCCAATCATTTACGCGATATAGCTCGTTGAGAAGCTTCTTTCTTTTTCATTGTATGCCACACGGTTGTCAGAAGGCCGGCCCCTTTTGGTGGAATTCGAGGCATTCGTTCACCCATATCTTCCCAATGATGCGTCGGTGACCCGAGAAACTCTACCCACGTTCTCAGGCGGGCCCAACCAATGATTCAAACTCAAAAAACGGTGAGTGGTTTTCAGCGCGTACGATGCCTTTAAGTATCAATTCTCATTCTGTTACTCGAAGGGGTCTGAAAATACAGGCGTGCGAGAAGGGGTTGCTCCAATACTGTCATCCTGGGTGGTTTTCAGCGCTTCAAACGTCCTTGGCGACATGGTGAGGGCCGTGCTGGCCTATTTGTGCTCTTATCTCGACCGTGGTGGGTGGTGGAAAAGTAGGTACAATAGGTAAATCACACACATCGACGGCCGTGGAAATGACCCAGCAGCCCTGTTTTGGAGGAGGACGCAATGCAGGGGGCGGGGCCAACTTTTCACTCGTGTAGCGTCATTGTGAGTGGTTTTTGACGCTTCGAAATGCGGGGGCTTTGTGTTCTGTGCCCCATTCTAATTACGTAGTTATCTCAATTACGTTTGAGAGCGTCTATGCTGCCTTTAATGTAAAGTGGGCACTGATCGTACTGGCACTCTTGTTTCCCTCTTGCCGGCATATTTCGCGTTTGCGCAACAGCACTTCATTGACTTGATAATTCCAGTAATCTGAGTCTTCATTTGTTCATTCCGAGGGGGCGGATCTGGGGCACCAGGCGTGTCTGGGGCACCAAAACGCTTGTTTGCAGCCGTTATTTTGCCGCTCCGCTCCGGCTCGTTTTCTACCGTTCTTTTGACACTGGTAGCCTAGGATCCTTCTCGCCTATCATTTCACTGTGGAAAGTCAACGAGGATGATCATCGTGAACGCTGCTTTTAAAGGCAGCATACACGCTCAAAAATGATATCAATTTTATGGAATGAATCGAAGGTCTGAAGCTGTTCATATTCAGAGGTAACGAAAAAACCGGAAAAAAATCAACCGAAATGAAGATATAACGGTTCGTTCTATATTGGCCCAGAAGTGGACGAGTTTTACCGCATTGGCTGAAATAGCGGAGCTAGCGACAAATTAGTCGGGTTATGGACGCAAATGTACTCGTACGACCCTTTCTGGAACGCTTACAACGTTAGAAGCGTAAAAAATTACCCAAAATGACCGTAATCGAGCATTGAACATTTGTATTGAGGGGCGGAGCCCGTATCGATGGGCGGGGAAAGGATGATTTTGTGACTCAATACGGCTCAATTACGGTCATTTTAACTCGTTTTCAACTCTCCCAACTTCGTGAGGGCTCTTCTAGGGCCCGTGCGACCCCACTAGTATAGTTATCTCAACAACTTTTGCGAGCGTGTATGCTGCCTTTAACATAGCCTGGAATCCACGAGTTACTCTGTTGCAAAAAAAATCTGATCTGACATTACTTCTGACCGAAGGTTCACAAACTCTTAGTTCTCCACTCCTTGTTTGGAAGTAATCGTCATGAAGAATTTAGACGAATCTATCGAAGTCATTAGGTTGTGCATCATCAAAAGATCGTATCGGTTCCTCCTAGTGGTGAGAGAAGGAAGCCCTAATTGTTTTCTCCTATCAGCACCATTTGGGGATTGATGAGTACTAGCTGAAACCGAAACACCTCATAACGAGTTTGCGTGTAAAATTATTTTGCACGCTTTCAAGCGAGTCAATGTCTTTTTTTCTTTTATAGGCTGAAAACTGTTGTCCCACTTTCGACAACAGGACGAACGTAGGTTTTATCTGCCTTCAGAAGAAGCCGAGGATTTTTTGTTCTGATTATTTTGAAAAGATTAAAAATACGATACTGAGCTTTGTTGGCTATGAATCTACAGTGGGGACCGAAATCAAGCGCTTGGTTTATTATCACTCCTAGTCTCTGAAGCATGGTCGAGGGTTTTGTTATCGACGTAAAATTGTGGTTTATCCTTTGCCTTCCCAATCGTCATCACTTTTGATTTTTCAGCAGCAAGAGGTAACTCCCATTCTTCTGCTCAGTTTCCCACTAGAGTAATTGTTTTTTGCAAGTCATCAGAATCTTCTGGTTTCTCAATAACCTTGTGAATTTTTATATCGTCGGTGTACATTTCGCAGCTAATACCAAACTTTGAGATTAGAGTAGGCAACTCATAAGTGTATATCAAGAAAAGTAATGGGGAGAGCACACCACCCTGTGATGTTCAACTATGAGCGGAGTAAACTGGTGAGTAAGCCTTCCCCACTCTTACTTGATAAGTTCTTTCTTCCAAGAAACACCGGATCCAAGAACAAATCTGCGGATGTATACTAATCGATTTCAACTTAAATAACAATTTGGAGGTGCGGACTCTATCAAACGCCTTGGGAAAGTCGAAGAAAACGACGTCAGCGCGCTTTTTTGAGTCAACAGCACTGCTCCAATCGTTGAGCGACGAAAGGAGCGATGTTTCAACTGACCTTCCCTTCCAGAAACCGAATTGATCGCTGGAAATAATATCATGTTCTTCAAGGTGAGACAAAATATGACGTTTGACTATTTTCAAAAGTTCTTGCAAATATGGAGGTTATACTGATGAGTCGGTAGTTAGACGGATTGCTATAAGGTGGTTTTTTTTTTCGGAAAAGGCGTCACCAAAGCGTGCTTCCAACGTATGGAAACCTCACTCCTCATTAGGCTCAGATTAATCATGTATTCCAGAGGTCGAACAACGTGATACAGAATATTCCATGTACGACTTTCTGTGAATCTTGGCATGGTTGGTCGTTAGTATGTGTGAGATGTTAGTAGAGCCAAATCCAAGAAGTTAGTAGATTTACCCGAAGCGGACAGTGCTTCTTCAGTGCCTGAGGAAGGCAACGATCCTTACCTATTCCGTCTCTGTCACGGTAATTTATCCCTGTGGGGAACTACACTGAATCAGATTTCTTAGCCAGCTAGTGCTAGTTGAGTTTTCGTAATCTCCATTAGACGTATTGTCGGAACCGCGGTATGGTCACCTATTTCGCAGCGTTTGCTCCTCTCGTGCTCAACTTTTCGTTAATGCTGTATTCTACTGTATATGTATTTTGAAATTCCCAAAATCGTCTTCCAGAGATTGGTGGCCATGGTCGACACAACCATAGATTTAAAGCAACAGCTCGACGTGATTGACTACTTCGGAGTGCTTGCCGTCTGGGTGATTTTCTTCGCAATTCTGTTCATCGTTTCTGTCACTTGTATCAATTGGTGTTGCATCCAGAAGCACGACGATATCACTGTGCTCGAAGAGGTTTGTGCATTACTGGACATAGTTTTTTTCTTGAAGAAATCTAGAAGTTTTTGTACTCTCCGCTACCTGAATGGCCATCACAACTTTCCTCAACGTCTTGATCTACTGCTAAGCAAGGAATTGAGCATTATCAGCTTATCTTGCTGAAGATCTGCTAAGAAGACCTAGTTGAAAACGATTTATGGGACTATTCGCCTAAGAGCCAAAATTAGTCTGAACAGTTTTCGCGGTTTTTTCGTCATGGATCGCTAGAGGGTGTAAAATAAGCTGCCACCTCACTTTTCTTTCGTATGAAACTCATGAGCCTCCAAAGTTGAGCTATTTTTTGAAAGTTTTCTCGCGGAGATCCAGAACGGAAACGAATTTTCCTGATATCAAAACGCTATTATAGATTATCATTGTCATTATCAGATTTGTGGACTTTTTACCCTATCAAGTTACATATTTTTCAGTCGCTAGGTGGATCATTTCCGCAGACTATGGCCCGTAGTGAAGCCGGCGAAACTTTCAGTTAAGCCTAATTGAATTCATGTTCTGAAAAGAATTTCTTAGAAAGAATTCAGACGAGCCGCACATATTTCAGACGTAGGATAGCGACCTAGGCTAATTAAAGAAAGTCAGTAACAAACAAGATAAGCTGAATCACACAGTCAGATCTGACTGAGTAGATTCAGTCAGATCTGACTGACTTCTTGGCTATAGAAGAGAGAAACAGCGTACCAGGTCAGGAGTGCGCTCGAGACTCTTTTAAGGAGCAAAGGAGTAACTTAAAGGCAGCAGACACGCTCGAAAAAGTTGTTGAGATAACAACTTTTGTGAAGTCGCATGGCTCCTAGTAGACTGCTCACGCTATTGGAAGCGTGAAAAACGAGTCAAAACTACTAAATTTCAGCAATGCAAATCGAAAAATTTCTGCAACCCCGCCCCAAAATACAAACTCGTCCAGATTGACAGTACTAATACGGTCCCTTTGGCTGGTTTTTGATGCTTCCAACGAGGTTAACGTTATAGTACAGGCTGTAAGGGTATATCGGCTTCTCTATCTCAACCGTTTTGTTGCTAATATTCGCGATTTTTTCCGATTTTCTTGAGAACAGACCCAAGTCATGCCCCTGTTTTCAGGAAGGTGAGGCTAAATCCAGAAAACATTTGCGCATTTGGACGGAATTAGGTGTACGCAAATGAGGAAAAATATAAGTTACACCCCCCGCAGCCGCCGTGATGATTAGCTTGAAGCCATGGCTGACGCATGGCTTGCGATCCTCACCCTACCTGGGATCGAATTCCTTGGCCCATTTGTGATGATCATGAGCTAAGAATGCCCCTTCTTGCTCACTCGAGGGTAGTGTTTAGCCACAACAGGGGTTGCACTCCGGTACAAAAAGATTAGCAGCACCTCTGCATTAGCTACCGCTACTTGTAGGAATACAACCCCTTTTTTATCCTGGCACGAGTGAAATCGACAGGAGGGGTTGAACCCCAGCATGCGTAGGCAGCCCCTCCTCTTATTGTAAGTGTGTGCTGACGCTCTACCCCATTGATTTGTCTGATAAAAATAAACACTGCAACATCCTCTCTTACGACGGCGGCTGTTATATAAGGCGACCAAGCTCATTGAGGGGACAGTTGGCCGCTTGAAGACGGTCCGAGAAGGTGACCATCCGTCCCATTCTGGACGTCAACTTTGGACGCTGAGGGGATCGTCCCCACGGCCAATCGCGAGGAGTGCTTCCTCTTTGTGGACCGTGGCGAAGATTAGACAGAAAAAAATGGTGGCTTCAACTTGCCAATGATGACTGCATGGTCATGAGCACCCCGGCTTGCAGTAGAAAAAAATGAAAAAGAACGATTGAGAGGCGTCATGAAAAAGCTTCAGGTTCCCTGCTCACGTATCGCTGCTTCCGGAAAGGGCAATTCCGTCACTTTTCAAACTGAGATGAGACGAGCTTAATGGAGAGGAATTGTTGTTCTATGTTTTACTATTTGTAAATAAAATAGTGATCTCTCTCCGATGTAGTGAATGTGTTTCAGCCAAGCGGCTATGTTCCAACTGGACCGCAGTACTCCAAATATCCCGAAATAAGTTTGAGGAATGCGCAGACCTCCTAGGCTTGTATCGTTAAATTCCCCGCTCCGTTTGTTCTGTCGATACGTATCTAGCACGCGAACCCACTCCTGCTCACATCGTGGAGGGATATTGGTGACACGAAACCACGCGTGCCCAGCGGAACATATCCTGTTGGAATGGAACTCATGAAAGTCGTGTATCCTGTTATCTTCCTCCAACCAAACCGATAAGTTCCGGCCTGTATAAATAGGAAGACATCCTGTTGGTACCGAGCTCACAACAGGTAGTGTTTGCTATTATATTCCGCCAACTAAACGGATATGCTCCGGCAGTGTCCATAGGAAGATATCTTGTTGGTATCGAGCTCACAACAGGTAGTGCTTGCTATTATATTCCGCCAACTAAACGGATATGTTCCGGCAGTGTCTTTGGGAACATATCCTTTTAGTCTCGAACTCATAACCGGCAGCGTGTACTGTTGTCTTCCTCCAACTAAACCGATATATTCCGGCGTGTATAAATAGGAAGACATCCTATTGGTATCGAACTCACAACAGCGAGTGTCTGAGTATGGGTAATTGTTTAGTGCGCCCCCCCACCCCTGACTAGTTTTGCACCGTGAAGATTAAAACTGAATTACAGCATATATTTAGCAAATGAGGCTTTGGCACAAGTGTAAGGTAGCGATAGATAGAAATAGTGCACGAGTAGACAGGAATTTGGCGAACGCAACGTGCCCGATGACGGCAAGAGTCGATGGTATTGATAATATTAGTGACAGCCGCTACTGCCGGTGGGGGCAGCGCAGCATAGAACTTACAAATTAGGCGATTGATCGAGATGGGCGGAGAACGCTCCGCATCGCCATCAAGCTGCCTATGGAGCGATGCTCATTTTCCATCACGCGACGCACGCTCCTCATAATGCGCGACTCATTTTCCATGACGCGCCTCACACTTCTCACAGTGCGCGACTCATTTTCCATCACGCGACGCACGCTTCTCATATGGCTCCACTCATTTTCTATGGTGCGGCGCACGCTTCTCATTGTGCGCGACTCATTTTGCATGGAGCGGCGCACGCTTCTCTTGAAGAGCGACTCACTTTCCATAACGCGGGGCACGCTTTCCGTGGAGCGTGACTCAGTTTCCATGAGACGGAGCACGCTTCTAATAATGCGGCACCCATTTTCCATGACGCGGCGCACGCTTCTTGTAAAGCGCGATTCATTTTACATGACGCGTAGCACGCTTCTCATGAAGGGTTTGCCATTTTCAATGATGCGGCACACGCTCCGCATTATTGGCTACTAGATTTCCGTGCAAGTTTCTCATGAAACGCTCTCTACCTCTCCACAATGCTGCACGCACCACTAACCCCGCCAAATTTTGCAACGCGGAGATTCGGTCACGGAGGATAAGGACGGAGGATAGCTGAAGCTTTCGAAAGCGTATGTACTACAATTGGCAGTGGAATTCCATGCTGGGTCCGCGATTGCAGTATACAAAGTGACGGTCTGACTAACACTGCTCGCACTGCTGTCGCCCCGAGAGCGACCGGACAGCAGCCGAGGGGCGAACTGGCACCGGACAGGCACCGCGGTGCCAGTTGGCCCCTCGGCCGCTGTCCGGCGATGACGTCATGATTGGGAGGAGCCGGTCCCGCTCGGAGCGATGGTTTGCCTGAGGGGCTATACTGGCTATTTAAAAAAAATGTATCCCTTACCTTCCCTATAACTAGCATTTTCTTTCACTTTGTTTGTATGCATAAAAGTGCTTCAATCTTCAACAATTGTTTACAGAGCAAAATCAACTCATAATGAGACAATAGTAACTATATAATACTTCATCATCAAGCGAAAAAGCTAGCGGTCGTGACTGCGTTCTATAAACGAACCGAAGCAGATGCGGTTGTCGCTCTTTCTGCCTCTGCTTCGGTTGCTTCATAGAACACAGACAGAGCTGCAAGCCTTCCAGTTGATGATGAAGTACATATTATATATATAGTCATCACTATCTCATTCTGAATTTACTTCATTTCTTCGGAACGAACGATATCCACCAATTTTCTACCGTTAGAAGGCACATGTCAATCATTGAGCACGGCTGGAGCGATAAATGCTCAAAAAACGAAATGAATGTGAAAAAAGCCATACTAGATTAATGAACAAACAGAGGAAAATAAAAAAGGGCGGAAATTGTGGTGCGCGCGAAGCGCGCACGATTTGGCTTTGATCTCTTCCCGCGCGGATGCCCTACAATGAGATCACCTATTCATACCGTCACCAGAGGTATGAGCTGTACACCATTCGATGCGCTGCAAGAAATTACATATGTGTGTGTGCAACTGTGTGTGGGCAACTAACGTTCTCCACCACCGCCTCCGCCTTCGCCACCGTTCGTCGAAAACCATTTTTTTGGAAGGCGTGGACCAAATCGCTCGAAAATTTGTGACTAGAGGTAATCGGCCACGGGAATGACGAAAATAATTGTCAGAACTCACCATAATGACTTCTGGGCCCCTAAGGCCCCCTCATAGTCGGCCGAAAAACCGGCCGTCCTAGTCCCACCCGGTCGATATCTATGAGACACACGCAGGACGGGAAGAAATGAAGTGATAAAAATCATCCTCAACTGATAAAATTCTACCTTCTATATGTCGTCCTTGGTCGTATCAGGTGGATTTTTATCATTCCAGACGGTTTTTATCAGTTGGGGTCAAACTTTATCATATCATAGGACCATTTTTATCATTCGAGGATGATTTTTATCACTTCATTTCTCCCCGTTTTGCGTGCTTCTCATACCTATCGACCGGGTGGGACCAGGACGGCCGCTTTCGGCCGACTATGACGGGGGCCTAACGGGCGTTTCAAACTCGGAAACCGGCCTCTCAAGATTAGTTTATGAAAATGGTGGGTTTTTCGTTATCAGTCATTGTTTTTTTTAGACTCCATATAAACACCTTGCTCTCCAGGGTGGTGTACTTTAAACGCCCGGCTCGGAAGAGGACGCTGTGCGGGATTGATGTACTTGACCGCGGCGCGTATTCGTTCCAAGCGCACCATCGATAAGAAGGCGTCGCAGGGTGTGCTGAAGTGTCGGTTGACTATGTGAGACCTCAGTAGGAGTATGCAGGACATCATCGAACGTGTGCAGGACCGTAGTAGGAGTGGGCAGGACATCATGGGATGTGTGCAGGACCCCAGTGGGGGTGTGCAGGATGTGGTAGAATGTGTGCAGGACCTCAGTAGGAGTGTGCAGGACATTATGGGACCTGTGCAGCATCCCCGTAGGGGTGTGCAGGACGTCGTATAATGTGTGCAGGACCTCAGTAGGAGTGTTCAGGACATTATGTGACCTGTGCAGGACCGCAGAAGGGGTGTGCAGGACGCCGTAGATTGTGTGCAGGACCTCAGTAGGAGTGTGCAGGACATCATGGAACGTTTGCAGGACCTTAGAGTGAGTGTGCGGGATGTGGTAGAATGTGTGCAGGACCTCAGTAGGAGTGTGCAGGACATCAAGGAACTTGTGCAGGACCCCAGAAGGGGTGTGCAGGACGTCGTAGATTGTGTGCAGGATCTCAGTAGGAGAGTGCAGGACATCATGGAACGTGTGTAGGATCCCAATAGAAGTGTGCAGGACATCATGGAACGTGTGCAAGACCCCAGTAGGGATGAGGGGGACGTCGTAGAGTGCGTGCAGGACTTCAGTAGGAGTGTGCAGGACATCATGGAACGTGTGCAGAACCCCAGTAAGGGTGTGAAGGACGTCGTAAAATGTATGCAGGACCTCAGTAGGAGTGTGCAGGACCCCAGTTTGGGTGTGCAGGACGTCATGGAACTACAGCAGGACCTCAGAAGGGGTGTGCAGGACGCCGTAGAATGTGTGCAGGACCTCATTAGGAGTGGGCAGGACATCATGGAACGTGTACAGGACCCCAGTATGGGTGTGCAGGGCTTCGTAGAATGTGTGCATGACCTCAGTAGGAGTGTGCAGGACCTCAGTAGGAGTGTGCAGAAAATCACGGAACGTGCGGATGACCTCAGTTCAATGTTCAGGACACCGTATGCAAGTCATGCCTCCAAATCAACAAGAGCGATAGGTAAGCGCGCCAGAACAAGGCTATCGTAATCTCACTCGAGTTGGCTCTAAAATTTTCTAAGTTCTGACTCCGAATTCGCTACATCTTCACCACCGGTGGTGTTGTTTTTCTGCTTTGTAGTCCAGGCAGATCCTCAACTGCTGAACTCTGGAGAAGGACTGTGTGTGTATCAAGACACACCGCTCTTCACTTCTTTTATACTTTATCATTGATCAATTGGGTATCATCAAATTTGTGTACGAGAGCCGAATAACATCATTCCTAAGATTACGGTAGTCCTCTTCTGGCGCACTTAACTATCGTTCGCGCTGGAAATCAATTTCCATTTTTCAGGCTCAATTTCATGATTGAGCCCGGTAGACCACACTGGTAAACTTTGGCGCGTCAAAAACGTTGGACGATGAGGTTGGAAGGCGTCAAAGATTAACATCCGCCACCAATTCTCACCAGTCATCTAGCACTTTTTCCTAGAATGTTGGTGCGACCGTAACTCGCTATTCATACTTTTGCGATTGCGGCAAATGCCGCTTTTTGAGCTAGGGCTAAACCGGTGTTCGGGAATGGTAAGAATTTAGGTGGCGGTTGGCAACTGACTCCTTCCCATATGAGAATGCTGGTAAAATGTTCAGATAGGTCATGGAGGCCGGACGGAACTAGTTATGGTACGGTAAAACGCGGCAAATGCCTCTGTGGCGGCATTAATGATCTAGACCATTATCTTCGCCTTAGCGGCGTTTGCCGCGTTTTATCATATATGTACCGGTTTTCGTCGGGGATTCAATGCCGATCTGGGCATTCTACCAGCATTCTCATGTGCAAAGGAGTCCGTTGTCAACCTCCACCTAAATTCTTAGCATTCCTTGACAGGTTTCACCACTGCTCAAAAAGCGGCATTTGCCGCAATCGCAAAAGTATGAATGAGGTGTAAGACAACAGGAAAAATAGTTACGGCACGAACTCCACATGCAGAAAAACTCCGAAAATGATTTTGGCGCGAAATTCAAATTTGTATTTACAATGTGTTCCGATTGACTTTTCTTCACAAATGAAGGTTTTTCATGGGCCCCTTCAACATTTTCGTTCACTAGAGGGGCCAAGCTACGCAAAAACATGAAAAAATAATATTCGGTTTTCTGCGCATACGATGCCTTTAACTATCGTTCTTGTTCCAAATCAGACATATGGGCCGGCGCAGACGAGCCATATTAGCATGAACCGGTGAAGTTTGGCTAGAGCCGCTGTCCCTGGGTCTATCCTAGACGTGGTGGGGCCACCCAAGATTTACTGGGACATGTGCAGGACCTCAGTAGAGATTTGCGGAACGTCGTATAATTTGTGCAGAACCTCGGAGTCAAAACACGTCACAAATGGTCTCCGGCATGAATATGATAAAAAACTAATTGTCAACCTACACTGTTGAATTGTTGGTTGCCTCATAGGATAGAAATAAGGTGAACAAATGTTGTCCTCTCTATCTCAGTGAAGCTTTCATTAAGGGTACTAGAACTTCCGTTATTTAATGAACATCACGGAAACAAAGTGTTACAGATGGTTTAATGGCTATTCTCAGAAAAATTGTGGTGCGCGTGAAGCGCGCACCAAGATTTGGCTTTGATCTCTTCCCGCGCGGATGCCCTACAATGAGATCACCTATTCACACCGTCACCAGAGGTATGAGCTGTACACCATTCGATGCGCTGCAAAAAATTATATATGTCTTCAACTTTTCATCCCAACTGGTCCCCGCTTTCTGAAGTTATGACCTCTCAAAGTACGCAAAAACGTTCTCCACCACCGCCTCCGCCACTGCCTCCGCCTCCACCTCCGTCCGTCGAATTCCATTTTTTTGGAAGGCGTGGACCAAATGGCTCGAAACCTGGGGCCACGGGTACTCGGCCACGGGAATTCCGAAAATAATTAAGAGAACTCACTATAATGACTTCTGGGCCCCTATGGGGCGGTTCAAACTCGGAAACCGACCTCTCAGGATTAGTTTATGAAAATGATGGGTTTTTCGTTATCAGTCATTGTTTTCTTAGACTCCATATGAACACCTTGCTCTCTAGGGTGGTGTACTTTGAACGTCCGGCTCGGAAGAGGATGCTGTGCGGGAGGGATCTTCTTGAGCGCGGCGCGTATTCGTTCCATGCGCACCATCGATAAGAAGGCGTCGCAGGGTGTGTTGAAGCGTCGGTTGACTATGCGAGACCGCAATAGGAGTATGCAGGACGTCATGGAACTACAGCAGGACCTCAGGAGGGGTGTGCTGGACGCCGTAGAATGTGTGCAGGACCTCAGTAGGAGCGTGCAGGACATCATGGAACGTGTGCAGGACCTTAGTAGGAGTGTGCAGGACATCATGGGACCTGTGCAGGACTACAGTAGGGGTGTGCAGGACGTCGCAGAATGTGTGCAGGACATCAGTAGGAGTGTGCAGGACATCAAGGAACTTGTGCAGGACCCTAGTAAGGGTGTGCAGGACGTCGTAGATGATGTGCAGGACCTCAGTAGGAGTGTGCAGGACATCATGGAACGTGTGCAGGATCCCAATAGAAGTGTGCAGGACATTATAAAACGTGTGCAAGACCCCAGTAGGGATGAGCAGGACGTCATGGAATGTGTACAGAACCTCAGTAGGGGTGTGCAGAAAATCACGGAACGTGTGGAGGACCTCAGTAAGGGTGTGCAGGACGTCGTAAAATGTATGCAGGACCTCAGTAGGAGTGTGCAGGACCCCAGTTAGGGTGTGCAGGACGTCATGGAACTACAGCAGGACCTCAGAAGGGGTGTGCAGGACGCCGTAGAATGTGTGCAGGACCTCATTAGGAGTGTGCAGGACATCATGGAACGTGTGCAGGACCCCAGTATGGGTGTGCAGGGCTTCGTAGAATGTGTGCATGACCTCAGTAGGAGTGTGCAGGACCTCAGTAGGAGTGTGCAGAAAATCACGGAAAGTGCGCATGACCTCAGTTTAATGTTCAGGACACCGTATGCAAGTCATGCCTCCGAATCAACAAGAACGATACTTAAGTGCGCCAGAACAGGGCTACCGTAATCTCACTCGAGCTGGCTCTAAAAGTTTCTAAGTTCTGACTCGGAATTCGCTACATCTTCACCACCATTGGTGCTGTTTTCCTGCTTTGTAGTCTAGGCAGATCCTCAACTGCTGACCTCTGGAGAAGGACGGTGTGTGAATGAAGATAGACCGCTCTTCACTTTTTTTATACTTTAGCCTTGATCAATTGGGTATCATCAAATTTGTTTACGAGAGCCGAATAACATCATTCCTAAGATTGCGGTAGTCCTCTTCTGGCGCACTTAACTATCGTTCTTGTTCCGAATCAGACATATGGGCCGGCGCAGGCGAGCCACATCAGCATGAACCGGTGAAGTTTGGCTAGAGCGGCTGACTCTGGGTCTATCCTAGACGTGGTGGGGCCACCCAAGATTTACTCATAGAAATGATGAAAACTCTGATAAAAGATGCCTGATACTGCGCTATCAATCATTGTTTTTATAAGAGCTCTACGGAAATACTTCGACTGTTAGCCTCACCAATCGGCGGTTCATTTCTTTTCTGTCTTGAATGGTGGGTGCCCCCCCCGTCTAGGATAGTGCCTAGAACCTGTACAATTTGGTCATTTTAAAACTCATTTCTTCATTTTTTCGACTTTTAACTTCAAAAAGTATATGCCTTGCATCTATTTGTAGGAAGCCGCGTTGCAACTATTATCTTGCAGTCCTAGCAGCGGAGCGGTTGTTTCTTCATTTCTACCACTGTTTTCGAAAAAAAAACAACTTGACTTTTAGAGATTGACGATATTGTAGAAGGGAAACCCTTGGAAAAAGTTGTGAAATTTCTGAAAATTGAGCTCCGCAGAAAAGGTCAAGGATTTGGCATTGCTCTAAAATGTCGTGAAATTGTTAAATTAGATTTGGCTATCAAACTGATTTCCTAAATGTAGTGAAATTGTTGAATCGATTTGGCTGTTGTTGGTATATGCAGACAACATAATCATTAAATGTAGTGAAATTGTTGCAAACGGATTTGGCAGGAGCTCTATGAATTATCAGAGTCAAATCACGTGTCAGAAGGGGTTTTGCTTGGAGCGTATATTGAATCAAATGAGAACAAGAATAAGTCTAGCAACAAAAACGTTTCCATACAATGTGAACCGTGAAAGCGTTGAGGACACGGAGACATAGCGTTAGTAGCTAATAAATTGCGTTAGATTTCGTTTTCATGATTTTTATCTTATCGGTGAGGGAAGGTCTGGTACCTTAGTGGGAGCTACACTGAAAAGGTAGAATAACATTCGAAAACCTTATTTCTAGCCCATAAGGCCACGTTCCGTTCAGCATTGTTGGCTGAGGATTATTTTTTTTGTCTTCATTCGCTCGCCAGAGGACCTTCTGACGCGTGATTTGACTGTGATAATTCATAGAGCTCCTGCCAAATCCGTTTGCAACAATTTCACTACATTTAATGATTATGTTGTCTGCATATACCAACAACAGCCAAATCGATTCAACAATTTCACTACATTTAGGAAATCAGTTTGATAGCCAAATCTAATTTAACAATTTCACGACATTTTAGAGCAATGCCAAGTTCTTGACCTTTTTTGCGGAGCTCAACTTTCAGAAATTGTGGTGAGCGCGAAGCGCTCACCAGATTTGGCTTTGATTTGCCATCGCGCAACACCCTGATCTCAGTATCAGGGTCCAGAGTGAACGTAGGAAGACCGTTCTTTTTGCATTTGATATACATTAGAAAGGTGAATAACTGTTCAAAAAATGGTCCGGAATGGTAGCCTGAGATTCGAGAAAAAGTGTCAAGACCACGTCATTTTGGTCAAAAAAATGTTCATCTCCTTTTCTTTTTTCAGTTGGCGTTCACGATCTTGTTGGAACACTTATCGTTGAGCTAGAGAGCTCATTTTTGGCCAGGAATCTAGTTTTGTTTGCACCTAGCTTCTGTCAAAATTTTAAGTTGGTTGCTCAATTTTTGCGGAACCTCAAAATTGAGGGTCAAGAAAGACAAAAACACGTAAACATGTTATTATGAACCATCCGACGTTTACTTATCCGTAAAAATGAACTAGTGAAATAAACACCGTTACTGATAGGCTTTTGCTCAGGATTTGACGGGGCAACGCTTCAATCAATACGGCAGGATCTCGGAAGTACTTCTTGGAACGCCGCACGGTGTGACTCAGAAGTGCGCCACAGAACGCCGTAGATAGTGTGCGGGACCCCAGCAGGAGTGCGAAAGACGCTGTAGAAAGTGTGGGACCCAAATGGGTGTGCGCAGAACGCCGTAGAAAGTGTGCGGGACCCAAGTGGGAGCGCGCCGGACGCCGTAGAAAGTGTGCGGGACCCAAATGGGTGTGCACAGAACGCCCTAGAAAGTGTGTGGGACCCAAATGGGTGTGCGCAGAACGTCGTAGAAAGTGTGCGGGACCCAAGTGGGAGTGCGCCGGACGCCGTAGAAAGTGTGCGGGACCCAAATGGGTGTGCGCAGAACGCCGTAGAAAGTGTGTGGGACCCAAATGGTTGTGCGCAGAACGCCGTAGAAAAAGTTTGGGACCCAAGTGGGAGTGCGCCGGACGCCGTAGAAAGTGTGCGGGACCCAAATGGGTGTGCGCAGAACGCATTAGAAAGTGTGTGGGACCCAAATGAGAGTGCGCCGGACGCCGAAGAAAGTGTGCGGGACCCAAAAGAGAGTGCGCCGGACGCCGTAGAAAGTGTGTGGGACCCAAATGGTTGTGCGCAGAACGCCGTAGAAAAAGTTTGGGACCCAAGTGGGAGGGCGCCGCACGCCGTAGAAAGTGTGCGGGACCCGAATGGGTGTGCGCAGAAGATCGTAGAAAGTGTGCGGGACCCAAGTGGGAGTGCGCCGGACGCCGTAGAAAGTGTGCGGGACCCAAATGGGGGTGAGCAGAACGCCGTAGAAAGTGTGTGGGACCCAAATGGTTGTGAGCAGAACGCCGTAGAAAAAGTTCGGGACCCAAGTGGGAGTGCGCCGCACGCCGTAGAAAGTGTGCGGGACCCGAATGGGTGTGCGCAGAAGATCGTAGAAAGTGTGCGGGACCCAAGTGGGAGTGCGCCGTACGCCGTAGAAAGTGTGCGGGACCTAAATGGGTGTGCGCAGAACGCCCTAGAAAGTGTGTGGGACCCAAATGAGAGTGCGCCGGACGCCGAAGAAAGTGTGCGGGACCCAAATGAGAGTGCGCCGGACGCCGTAGAAAGTGTGCGGGATTAACGTGGGAGTGCGCCGGACGCCGTAGAAAGTGTGCGCGACCCTAGTGGGAGTGCGCCGGACGCCGTAGAAAGTGTGCGGGACCCAAATGGGTGTGCGCAGAACGCCCTAGAAAGTGTGCGGGACTCAAGTGGGAGTGCGCCGGACGCCGTAGAAAGTGTGCGGGACCCAAATGGGTGTGCGCCGGACGCCGTAGAAAGTGTGCGGAATCCAAATGAGAGTGCGCCACACGCCGTGGAAAGTGTGCGGGACCCAAGGGGGAGTGCGCCGCACGCGGTAGAAAGTGTGCGGGACCCAAATGGGTGTGCGCAGAACGCAGTAGAAAGTGTGCGGGACCCAAGTGGGAGCGCGCCGGACGCCGTAGAAAGTGTGCGGGACCCAAATGGGTGCGCACGGAACGCCCTATAAAGTGTGTGGGACCCAAATGGGTGTGCGCAGAACGTCGTAGAAAGTGTGCGGGACCCAAGTGGGAGTGCGCCGGACGCCGTAGAAAGTGTGCGGGACCCAAATGGGTGTGCGCAGAACGTCGTAGAAAGTGTGTGGGACCCAAATGGTTGTGCGCAGAACGCCGTAGAAAAAGTTTGGGACCCAAGTGGGAGTGCGCCGGACGCCGTAGAAAGTGTGCGGGACCCAAATGGGTGTGCGCAGAACGCATTAGAAAGTGTGTGGGACCCAAATGAGAGTGCGCCGGACGCCGAAGAAAGTGTGCGGGACCCAAAAGAGAGTGCGCCGGACGCCGTAGAAAGTGTGTGGGACCCAAATGGTTGTGCGCAGAACGCCGTAGAAAAAGTTCGGGACCCAAGTGGGAGGGCGCCGCACGCCGTAGAAAGTGTGCGGGACCCGAATGGGTGTGCGCAGAAGATTGTAGAAAGTGTGCGGGACCCAAGTGGGAGTGCGCCGGACGCCGTAGAAAGTGTGCGGGACCCAAATGGGTGTGAGCAGAACGCCGTAGAAAGTGTGTGGGACCCAAATGGTTGTGAGCAGAACGCCGTAGAAAAAGTTCGGGACCCAAGTGGGAGTGCGCCGCACGCCGTAGAAAGTGTGCGGGACCTAAATGGGTGTGCGCAGAACGCCCTAGAAAGTGTGCGGGACCCAAGTGGGAGTGCGCCGGACGCCGAAGAAAGTGTGCGGGACCCAAATGAGAGTGCGCCGGACGCCGTAGAAAGTGTGCGGGATTAACGTGGGAGTGCGCCGGACGCCGTAGAAAGTGTGCGCGACCCTAGTGGGAGTGCGCCGGACGCCGTAGAAAGTGTGCGGGACCCAAATGGGTGTGCGCAGAACGCCCTAGAAAGTGTGCGGGACTCAAGTGGGAGTGCGCCGGACGCCGTAGAAAGTGTGCGGAACCCAAATGAGAGTGCGCCACACGCCGTGGAAAGCGTGCGGGACCCAAGTGGGAGTGCGCCGGACGCCGTAGAAAGCGTGCGGGACCCAAATGGGCGTGCGCAGAACGCCGTAGAAAGTGTGCGGGACCCAAATGAGTGTGCGCCGGACGCCGTAGAAAGTGTGCGGTGACAAAGTGAAAGTACGCAAGACGCCGTAGAAAGTGTGCGGGACCCAAATAGAAGCACGCCCATGCCGATCATTTTTCAGCAGGGCTACCGTAACCATTCTTGAGCAAAACATGATAACGAACGATAACACACGCTCATAACATGCGGGGTGTAAAAGGGCAGAGGAGCGGTTAGCATTCATTCACACACCGTTCTCTTCGAGAAGCCGCTGGGAACTGGCTGAGGAGGTCGAAATTGTGCAAACACGTTTGTTGGCTATTACGATGTGCTCATATCCAAGCTGACACTCAGAAAATTTTTGAAGGAGGGTTACGGTAGCCCTGCGGAAAAATGATCGGGGTGAGCGTGCTTGTGACCCAAATGGGTGTACGCAGAACGCCGTAGAAAGTGTGTGGGACCCAAATGAGAGTGCGTTGGACACCGTAGAAAGTGCCGGACTCAAATGGGTGTGCGCAGAACGCCGTAGAAAGTGTGCAGGACATCAGTGGGAGCGTGCAGCACCTCATAGAAAGTGTGCAGGACATCAGTTGGAGTGCGCAGGATGTCACAGAAGGGGGGGGGCAGGACATCAGTGGGTTTACTTTCATCTAACACCACCAGGCATAAATCATGTTAGAAAGGAAACCTTCAGGAAAAATAAATGAAATTCCTGAAAGTTTAGGTTCCTGGCAAAAGTAAAGATTTGGCATGGCCATAGAAATATACTCAGTTAAAAAGGGAAAATAAAGAAAAATGAAAAAGGTTTTGAAATATTCCTGAGAACGATTTGGCGAAGAATAATTTGTTTTTTGCGAAATGAAGTGAAATAGTTGAAAGTATGATTTGGCAGTCGAGTTTGAACCAACTATTGATAAGAGTTGTGCAAAACGAGAGATCGCCTTGTCTGTGCTTATCCGTAGAAAATATCAAAGCAAAATCACGCGTGAAATGGGAAGCATTAAAACTTTTTCAGGAGCAGTAATGCGGCGGTCTTCACGTATTAGGTGAAGTAAAATCAACACGCGTGATTTCGCTCTGATATGTTCTACGGATAAGCAAAGACAAGGCGATCTCTCGTTTTGCACAACTCTTATCAATAGTTGGTTCAAACTCGACTGCCAAATCATATTTTCAACTATTTCACTTCATTTCGCAAAAAACAAATTATTCTTCGCCAAATCGTTCTCAGGAATATTTCAAAACCTTTTTCATTTTTCTTTATTTTCCCTTTTTAACTGAGTATATTTCTATGGCCATGCCAAATCTTTACTTTTGCCAGGAACCTAAACTTTCAGAAATTTCATTGCTGGATTCGAACCTATGATACCGCTCCATTCTCGCTGCTTTGTAATCCACTTCGTTATCCTCTCGGCCATCGCTGCTGATAACACTGTGCTGCTTTAGTCGAGTGAAAAGAAGAGTGCAAATCATGCAATGATCTCAAAACGGCTCATATCTCAAGAATGAGCCAAAATCAAGGCGCCAAACTTTGTAAATGCTAATTTCGTCATAACATAAGACGTAATCAGCAGTTATTTTCAGTCCATCTGAAAACCAGTCCCTAGCAGGGTTCGGCGTGAGGTGTGATGTATCACAGAGGGGGGGGGTCGGACACGTCAACATTCGGTGGAATGGGGGGTCGGATCTTCGGTCAACCAAGAACCAAGATGGACTTCTATCAGGGCGGGGTTGAGAGCCATACCGCTAGTATAAAAAATGACGGCAACATGAGGTCACAATAAGAGGTCAAAATAAAACTGGAGATCATTTTGAGAGAGCAAAATGAGACAGCAAATCAAAAAAGAAACTGAATAGTGAGAAACAACTGCGAAAAAACAAATGAGGCAAGATATGAAATGATTATGTAAAAATAAGGCAGGAACATACAAGAAGAGCTTACAATTCACTGGTGATAAAGCATGCAAGACAACAGACGACAGCAGCATGGCCATCGTTAATGACTCTGACATGGAGGAGGAGTCTAGGCCAGGTAAAGTGTGTCGCCAAAGTGCTCCTGAATATGTCAGCAGCAGTGGTGTTGAGTTCTCGCTCTCAAGGAGGTCATTACAAGCGGACTATCGTGTCAACGAAATGACACAGATGTTCTGGAATTACGTAATCTATGATGCATTCTTAGGCGATTTAGAATTCAGAGGTTCGATCCCGCTAGAGGTAAAAAATTTGGCAATTTAAGAAATAATGGATAGTTGACTGTTTGAGAAGAGCATTGTTCACTGTTATATCTCTTGCAATTTACTCCACGAAATTTACTCGTGTCCAAGATGCGATATTGCCTTAAAGCCACAGTCCAAGCTCGGGATCGATTTTTCGTTTCTCTGCCTATCTTGGAGAAAATTTCACGCTGATCACAATGGTGTCTCTAGAATCGCTCAGAATTCACTACGAACTGAGTTACGGCTCCTCAAATAATTTGAATTTGAACTGGTAAAAGTTCGCGGACGAGTTGTCACGAGCCTGTATTTTCTCGTTTTTCGAAGCCATCATTCTGAAACAGTTAACAATATAAAGCCAGACCGAAAACAAAAGGAAGAACATAGACTTTGAATAAAATCATTCGCGCGCCTCTTCCCTATTGAGGTCGGAAGCCTGCCAGTGGGCGTAACCCTTTTTTTCTTTCAAGGGGGCGTGGTCGATTTTTTCCTAGCTTTTTCTCGCTTATTTGAGCGAATTGAGACTTCGCGCTTCGCAGGGTTGCTGTATACGGCAACCGGACTAAAATATCAAAAATTACCTCTGAGGTTGGACTGTGCCTTTAAGCATAGGATTTTTATGCCCTGAGGGCACATAGGTGCGGTTACGGGCGCGGAACCCTCATTTTGAATACGAATGTCCGCATGTGAAAACGCACACAAAATTTCATGAACGCAGCTTCAAGCCCAAGAGCACTACAAGAGATGGGTGGAGCCTGTTTTCCATAGGTGCGGTTTCAGGCATGAAAACCACATTTAGTAATTGAATATCTGGATGCGAAAACCCACTCAAAATTTCATGGACAAAGCTCTAAGCCGATCAGCGCTACATAGGGTGGACGGAGCCTGTTTTCATGCCCTGAGGGCACATAGGTGCTGTTTCGGGCAAGAAAACCGCGTATAATAATTGGCTATCCGGATTTGAAAACGCACCCAAAATTTCATGGACGCAGGTTTAAGCCGAACAGCGCTACATAGGGTGGGGTCCATGAAAAAATCGATAGCTGTGAAATATTTACGAGTCTTTAACGAAATTTGAATCAGGGAGTTTCGCGTTGCTACAAAGTGCGGAAAACTTAGTCACGGACCCAAGTAATCAATTTCATTCTTTTAACCGATTGAGAACGGTCTTTGAAGACCCATTTTTAGTTGTGATACAATCGATTGTATCACACCTAAATCCGTACAATTTAGGTGGGATACAATCGATTGTATCACACCTAAAAATGGGGCTTCAAACACCGTTTTTAACCGGTTAAAAGAATTAAATCAATTATTTGGGTCCGTGACTAGGTTTTCCGCACGTTTGTGGCAACGCGAAACTCCCTAATTCAAAATTCGTTAAATACTTGTAATTCTTTAACAGCTATCGATTTTTTCATGGACCCCACCCTATGTAGCGCTGTTCGCCTTGAAGCTGCGTTCATAAAACTTCGGGTGCGTTTTCACTTCCGGATAGCCAATTACTATACGTGGTTTTCATGCCCGAAACGGCACCAATGTGCCCTCAGGGCATGAAAACAGGCTCCGCCCACCCTATGTAGCGCTGTCCGGCTTGAAGCTGTGGCCATGAAATTTTGGGTGCGTTTCCACATACGGATCATTTACTAAATGGAGTTTTTTGCCTGAAACCGCACCCATGTGCCCTCAGGGCCTGGAAACAGGCTCCGCCCACCCCATATAGCGCTGATCGGCTCAGAGCTTCGTCCATGAAATTTGGGGTGCGTTTTTGATCCCCTTGTAGGCGGAAATTCGCTGTACTTCGTCTGAAAAAACCACTATAAGACGTACGACTCCCCATTAAAAACCAAAATTTCATCTTCAAAGAAAGAAGCTGAATTCCTGATAGAATTCCCCACAAATTGTCACAGTTTCATTTCCCAACCCGACTGCATACAAGGATTTAGGCGAGGCAAGGTGGTGGACGTTGGCAAGCCACGTTGGCAAATTGCAGGGTTTTCGCCATGGTTATCCACCCCTTCAGCAATAGAATTTCGAACCACCAAGTTTTCAAAATTTGAGGTGATGGGACTGCGTGAAAATTTGTATAAAGCTTGTCCTCGTAGCCTCTCAAACTTCTGAACTTCTATTCAATAAGTTATAGGTCTATACAATAACTTCTGAACTTCTATACAAAAACTTCTGAACTTCTATACAATAATTTTGTATTACGATGTAGTTAACGCTCCCTAATCTGAATGCCGCGCCGCAAGCGCTGAAACTACGCATCATCAATTCAAATGTTCCACCAGCCCTCCTCATCACTTCTCCCTTTCTCAGAACGTCCGAGGGCCCTGCACTCGCGGTTTCTGTATCGGCCCTCTGTCTCATAAACGGCGCGAGGTCCGGACATTATCGTGAGAAGGGCGCGAAGGCTCGACGCTTCAAATTATTGCAGTATCACCATCAGTAGTTCTCGCTTATTCATCGCTCGCGTGGAGGCGAAGACGCATTTTTCGAATTCTTCTTGTAGACTGTTGTCACCAAAAAAATGACGTCACCGACAAAGCAAAACGTCTATAATAATTGGGGTGGTGGCCATCGTGTATCAACACCCCGAAACGGGGGACGAGCGAGGTTCCTGATTGGACGCAACACGGACTAGCTCCGCCTTGAGTCCAATCAGGAACCTCGCTCCTCCCCGTTTCTCCCGCCTCCTCAGGGGTGTTGATACACGATGGCCACAACCCTAATAATTGTAGCCCTCTAATCGTAGTACAGTTTTTCGCGCATGCGTAAAATGCAAGGTATAGCAAAAAATATGCCATAGAATGCTTTCTGACCTGAAAAAAAAAACCTGAATAAGCAAGCTTTTTTCAGGTTTCATACACCGGTAAAATTCAGCCCATCACCCAGAATCCACGCAGAGGTCTCGCATTTGGACGAATTGTAACCCGCAGCCGTCGTGAGGGTCGTAGGAGCGTCTCTTGGGGGGGGGTGGGGGAGGTGTCGTTACATTTTTCGAAATTTTGGACATGGTCTGACCACCCAAGGGGGGGGGTCGTAAGTATTCCGCGTCCTTGCCAACGGGCTTCTGGACCCTGATTAGAAGCCTTTAATTAATGCGGCTTCCCTAAAGGCAGCATACACGCTTGTAAACGTAGTTGAGATAACTACGGAAATAGAATGATATGGCTCAGAACACAACGCCTACGCATTTTGAAGCGTCAATAACGACTCATAGTGGCGCTACACGAGTGGTAAGTTGGCCGTCTTTGTCACCGCCCTCTGTATTTGCCGTCCTCCTGCAAAACAGGGGTGGTGGGCCATTTCCACCGTCCTCGATATGTGTGGTTTACCTATTGTACCCATTACACCACCCACCATGGTCGAGATAAGAGGACAAATGAAAAATACAGGAGCGGGGCCAACTTCTTACCCTTGTAGCGACATTTTTTCCGTTTTTGACCCTTCGAAATGCGTAGGCGTTATGTTCTGGACCATACCATTCTATTTCCGTAGCCGTTCTTGCATTTGCTTATGCGCGAATTGATTGCGGTAATTTTCCTGTTCGTAATTTTTCTTGGATTTATTACCCAGTTGCGATTCCTCTAGGTACATAGTCGAACAGCAAAACAAGGAAACAGGCTTCTGGCTTTTGCGAACCTCATCAGGTCCAACTTTTCATTTCATTTCACAACCATTTCGTGCACAACGGTTTTTCCTTATTGTATCACTTTTGATCGAAAATATGAGACTGATGGGGTCAAAATGTTATTAGATTAGATTAGATTCATTACGACATTTAAGACGTCGTGAAAAAAAAGGAAACAAAATAACAATAATCCTGCGATACTGCAAAAAGAGCACGTGGACTGCAACAATGAGATGCTAAATGGAGGAAAAAAATTCCTTCAAATTAGTTGCTTTCTAGTAAACCTGTTAAACACGCATCACTAACTGCTGAGCAACTTGGCTTCAGCAAAACGTTTAAACACGACGATGTGTTCATATGTGCAGTGTTCTGCATCAACTGGCTGTAAACATTAGCTGCTCTAATAGCAAAAGCATGATCAGCTATGTTAGATCGTGCTCGGGCTGCGAAACCCTTATACTGTTCACTGTCCATGTACGACTTTCAATAAATCTCGGCATTGGCAACGTTGATATTGGCAGATGTTATGTGCAGCTTCAAACCGAGTATGATACAGATTTATTCGGCTGACGTTTGTGCGTCTTCGCCTTCTTCGGAGCCTGGAAAGTTGAGAGCAATTTGAAAAACTACTCGATCAAGCGTCATTTCATTCAACAGATTCGCCTTCAGTGGGAGGCCGGACCACCCACGACGCGAAGAGGTAAGGAAAAAACAGACCAACCTTAGACTGTGAGCCGACGAGCTCAACGCGTCACCCTCATATGTAGACAAACGCAGGGGATGAGACTCGCGCCCCGGGCCCCCTGATATATGGTAGCGACCTGCCTTAAAGGACCACCTAGGGCGACTGATTAAGGTGTCATAGCCCGCAGAGGTCCATGTAAGGCGCCAAATCTTGGGTAATTGCGACGCACTCCTCCCTGCGATTGATTTTTGGATTCCTTGCAGCGATCCAAAATGCCTCGAGCGTTTTGCGCGCAGAAATGTCAGCCTTGCGCGCTAAGATAATTACCGTGATTTCAAATAGCGCATTGCCATGTACGCGGACGCGGTGGTCTCCTTAGGCGTGGAAGTTTTGGACTTATTAAGACCGCAGAGGTGCTCTTTTATTCTAAGACAGCTCTTTTATTCTAAGACAGAGTGGTCTGCCCGTCTCACCAATGTACTCTTCCTTGCAAAGCTGACATGAAATGAGGTACACAACCCCAGAGATCATGTCTTCCGAAGAAGCAGACCAGACATGAAGGAGTTGTACAAAGACGGTCGTACAGACGGTTACGTGTCAGCTGTTTTTTGAGAGTAGGCGGTGGGATCTCGACTAATCTGACCAAATCCTCCAGATTAGCCTTTCGGATGCATGCTCGATTTTCAGTGCTTAACTCGTCA
Source organism: Aplectana chamaeleonis (assembly GCA_029168955.1). Taxonomy (NCBI): domain Eukaryota; kingdom Metazoa; phylum Nematoda; class Chromadorea; order Rhabditida; family Cosmocercidae; genus Aplectana; species Aplectana chamaeleonis. The sequence goes on from JAPDOI010000021.1 coordinate 120,936, forward strand.
GAGATGAAGGACAGACAAAAAGGTATTTTCGTACTACCGTCATCGCGTTGATCACATGCATAGCGTCGTCTCTCTTTTCTGACCTTCCATATCGCCGGGGCGTATCCGTTAGCAATCGCTATAGATTTGGCCATTTCAATAGAAACTGACTTCTCCTCAATACCTGATAACACAGAAGCTGCTGTCTTGAACATACCACATACGATTGCCCTTTTCATTCTCCTGGGGTGGACCGAACTGCAATGAACGATTATATTTTTGCTAGTCGGCTTCCGATACCACTTTGTCCGGCATACTCCTCGAGAGATGTGAACTTCCACATTCAGAAAGGCTAGCCAATTGTCCTTCGGAGTTTCTCGAGTAAATTTGATATCCTCTGATTGCTGGTTCGAAATTTCAAAACATTGGTCCATCTCATATTGGGTAGAGCACACGATAAAACAGTCATCTATATAGCGGCTATACAGCATTAGAATCAGGGATGTGCGGCAAACAATTTTCAGATTTCGGCAATCGGCAAGAAAATCCTAAAAACGGCCGGCAAACGGCAATCGGCAAACGGCAAAAACCTCATTCTATAGATTGACCCAAAAGTTATTCACATGTGCTACTTTTTTTCCTTTTTTTCAATACTTATGTCAACATTCTAATAATTCCAGTTCTAGGAACTAGTTCCATTTCAAAGCACGGCATGAACAAAAACAAGACATGTGGGACCTCATGGAAATAAAAAAATCGCCACTGCGGCTTCGCGATGAAGAGTGGTTTCCTACAGGCACCGAAGCGGCACTATCGCGGAGTCGCAGCGGCAAAGTCGTGGCGGCCCCGCTATAGTGCCGCTGCGGCTCCGCGTTAGTGCCGCTGCCGCTCCACTATAGTGCCGCTGTTGCTCCGCGTTAGTGCCGCTGCGGCTCCGCGGTAGTGCCACCGCGGCTCCGCGGTAGAGCCACCGCGGCTCCGTGGTAGTGCCACAGCGCCTCCGCGGTAGTGCCACCGCGGCCCGGATAACGGTTAAGCGAACAAAGGGTATTCAGATTACCCGTAGTGCCTACATGGCCGCGAGCATAGGCGGCGTTTCCTTTCAATGTTTTGCCGAGTTTTGCCGGCAAAATAACAAAAATTTCGGCAAACGACAAACGGCAAAAAAGCCCCCAAAATGGCCGGCAAACGACAAACGGCAATTGCCGCACATCCATGATTGGAATACTATCCAAAATGGGACTTTCTACTTTCGACATGAAAGAGACTGCCAGAATCGGAGCTAACCGTTGTCCCATCGCGAGTCCTCTTATCTGCTTGTAATACTCTCCATTCCACCTGAATATGTTGCATTTCAGACACTCATTGAGCAGTGTCATGACCTGTCCGATGTTGAGGCCGTATAGATTGACGTTAGACTGCTGCTCGCTGAGGATCTCGAAAACGGCCTGTAAGGCGTTGTCCTTAGGCACATTTGTGTGAGAGGTCACATCGAACGATTCCATCACGCAGTTATCGTCCATACTGACTTCGCGAAGCTTCTCGAGGAAACTGAGTATTAGGCAAGTGTGCTGGAACAAATTTGAGAAGCTGAACAAGAACCACATTGAGAAACCATGATATTCTATCTGTTGGACCACCCACGTTGCTGATTATAGGTCGAACTTTAAAACACGTTGGATCCTGGCTATCTGCCCTTCCTGGAGGCAGTTTATGGGTCTTGATGAGTACGTACAGTACAGGACAAGTAGGAAGCTCATATTTCAACCTGCTGACTATGTGTCCGGGTAGATTAGCTGCCTTCGCGACTTTGGTCCAGTTTCGAAATAGCCGGCGATACTGCTTCGCGTACTCCTCTGCGGTAGAGTGATCATACGAGCAGCGATCTTGAAGATGTAGTCGTGTGATTTCCTTGTCTAGAGACTGTGGCAGTACTACAAACTCTCCACCTTTGTCACTGACGCTGATTCTTACTGCTCCAGATGCTGTGAGATCCCTGATTTCCCGCAAGCCGCGCTTTTGCCCAACGCTAAGATTACAACCGCTGCGTTTGCCTATAAATCGCTTAAGTACCATAAGCAAAGAGGTAGAAAATATGCGGAACTTTGCGTATGTCGCGCTATCAGGGTCCTGCGGCCTGAGAAAATTGCAGGGAAATGGAGGGGCTGGGACGGCTGAAATACTATTACCACCCTGACCACTGATCCGCGCACCGACTTTCGCATATCCTCGCAGGCGATCCTGCAATGATTGGAGACTGCCAACAATTTTACGCGAAACGCTGTGACAAAGAAACTGATTGGGGCGAAGCTAGGACCCAAATCCAATGCGGAGAGCGCGTCACTGGACAGATTTGTGTCGCCGATCACGGTGACCCTGGGGCTTCGCTCCTCCTCTCCCATCCGTCCTTCTCCGAGGTTAAAATTCACGGTTGCGCCACTGTTTTGGTTACCCCCACCGCCTCGCTTCCGATCAAGCAACACACTGAATTTTCTCTGAAGTTTTACTTTGACGCTAGAACGAATAGAATCACAAATACTTCTCGACTCACCCACTATTCTTCTCCAAAGGTGGTTCGGCACGAATCGTTCACAGCACAATTCTTTAGATATACACTTCCTAAGCATAGAATACATAGTATCTTGCTTGCTTTGGAGAGCCATCTTCAGAATACGCATCTGGATAACGTGCAGTCGTTTGTCCTCCTTTGGTTTGCCGCAAACTTGATGCAACCGCTTTGTTGAAATGAAGGCTGGGATCACTTCGTTGTCACGGCATCGGCGGAGAAAGTGAATGCCCTGCTTTGCTACGACGGTCTTCTGCCTTAGCGAGAGGGTTTCTATGACAAGTCGTTTGCAATCAGCTGGTACATCTCTAATCACTGTCCATGTACGACTTTCAGTAAATCTTATACTGTTCTAGTTCGTTCCTCCTCTCGTTCTAGTTCGTCTTAGATGGGAAAACTGTTGGAAACCAATCCTAATTTTTCCGTTTATCAATTTGTAGACCATACAAGCATCAAAAACTTTCCTTCTTGATTCTAACGTAGGCAAGTTGAAATACCTATTCCGAAAATGGGATCTCGGGATTCTGTTATACAGAAACCCATCTTGATCTACAGCTTTCTAGTGAAGCTATTCTGGCATTTTTTGAGCTTTAGAATATGTCTTCTAATACAAGGGTTGAAAACAGCTGTCCCACACTCCACGAAAGGCCGAATATAGGTTTTATATGCTCTCAAAAGGACGTCGGTGTTGTCTGTAGAAAGCGCCTTGAACAAATGAAATGTACGAAGGTGGACCTTGCTTAGGATATTCTGAATATGACCGGAGAAGTCCAGCTTGTGATCAAACAAAAGCCCAAACCTCTTACTGACCTCGTCGGAGCAACGATGTTCCCTTCTACGGAATAATTGGAAACCACCTCAGATTTACCCAACCGCAGATAGATAGTCTTGTGCGGAGCCAGAGGTAACTGCCATTCCCTAGACCAGTGAGATATAATGTCAATTGCAATTTGGATTTCCAAACAATCTGAAGACGTATCAATCTTCCTATACAGCTTTATGTCGTCCGCGTATTGCTCGCACTCAACGTTAACTGCAGCAAAATTAGAAGGGAAGTCAGCGATGAAAATATTGAACAAGACAGGTGAAAGTACACCTCCTTGAGGAACACCGCCTACTGCTGGCTGAATTGTGGAAAATGCTGACCCAATTTTGACCTGGAATGTTCGATCTGTTAAATATGCTTCGACCCATCTATTTACTACTGGGTGGAATTGCAGCTCCTTGATCTTATGCAATAGTTTTTGGTGACTCACCCGGTCAAATGCCTTAGCGAAGTCAAAATATATTACATCACAAGCCCCTTTCTCATCGAGAATCCTAGACCAACTGTTAACACATTCCAACAGATTTGTTTCAACAGACCTACTTTGACGAACCCATGTTGTGATCCTGGAAAGATGTTATTGTTGTCCAAGTGAGAGACAATATGCTTTTTCAATATTTTTCCGAAAAGATTACACAATATAGAAGTAATGCTCACAGGCCTATAGTTTCCTGGGTCGCTAGATGGTTCTTTC